>PVQB02000134.1:0-126365 GCA_002980475.2 Fusarium beomiforme
CTCTGGGGGCGAGTTGGGGTCGGCGGTGAGAGGTTGATTTTGGACTTCTTGAACTTGAGCCTGGAGCTGAGCGACATTGAGATTTGGCGTCGCGGGCCGCCGCCGAAGGCTCTTTTTTGGCGGCATGGCTGATGAATTGTATAGATAAATAGATAGACCGTACGAGTTGAGGTCTAACAAGAAACGTATATATGGTTTAGAATAACGTGAATCCCAATTGCGTCCAGGTATTCAACCTTTGATGGACAGGCTGAAGAGTGCCCAATAAGTCTCGAGTCTTAGTCTTGAGTAAGACTGTAAATAAGAAGGGAACTCGAGTCGATAAGTGCCTTATCGATCAGCGTCAAGTATTGGATGGTACAATAAAGTAGTCGGGTTGGTGTGATGTGGGGTAAGACAAACGGATGGAGGCGAGCCGATCCGTAAGTAAACTGAGTAAGATACAATAAGGTGAAGTGAGGTGAGGTGAGGGTGTACTTGAGGGAAGCGGTATAGTTTGGTATGAGTTTGAGGTACCAGGCACGAGAACAATGCCTTTGCCTCGTCTTGCCTTGCCTTGGTACGAAGAGGAAAGAGGACAAGAAAGACGGAAGACAAAAAAACGGCAGAAGAAAAAATTGCAACCGTTGGCTACTGCAAGGCAAAGCAAATGCAGATGCAGCAGTAGCGGTAGCGGTGCTGGGCTGGGCTCAGTGCGTGCGTGCTGTAGGTAGACGTGGGCGTGGGTGTGAACGTGGGTGTTGATGTGGGTATAGTTATGCAATTGGACACTGACACTGGGCTGGGTTAGGCCAATACTACGCGGGGCTGCCAGTCAAGTCCAGTCCAGTCAGTGCCAGCAGAGCATAGACGATGCAATGCACCCAAGTGGCCAAAGGTGGGAGTGAAGAGGGGAACGTAGATGGAGTCGATTGGGTCCCCAGTCAAAGTACAGGCTGCTTGTTTAATGATGCGGTGGGTGATTGGTGTTGAATTGGTTGGGCGGTTTATTCTTTCAGGTCCTTGAATAGTGTTGTTTGACTTTGTGAGCCAGCACTGACCTTGTAATTCAGGAGAGTAGCGAATCGCGAATAAAAATAGAAGGTCTGAGGAAACAAAATGGAAGAAGCGGAGAAGATGACAATACGTGGGACAAACGCACGCACAAGCCAAGCCAAGCCAAGTCAAGTCAAGTCAAGTCAAAGCCGGCCAGGTCTTGTCTTGCTCTGTCTTGCCTTGTCGCGGGGGTCCCGTCAGGTTCAGTTGGGTCCTTGCTTGTTTCAACTTTGGGACTTTAGGCGTCAAGCCAGTCGATACAATACCGATATTTGGGAGGATCAATTGGCGACGGACAGTTAACAGCAGATACCAATGAATCTGCTGTGAGCAATGAACAGTAGCGATAGTCAGGGAGTCAAGACCCAGAGGAGAAACCTCCAACACGGAGAGGATGATATGCGACTTGTGTTTGGGGTCATTATAAGTCTTTCTCGAAAGAAGAAAGGCGATAGAATCGTCCTAAAAGAGGGACAGGGACCTGACAAAATATTTCCTCAAGAGATCTTTGTCAGTTCGCTTATCGTAACGTATCGAAGTGTAGGGTATCGTTACTGCAACGACCCAATTCTGTCTGTGCAGTGCGGAGAAGGAGGAATCTCGTCGTCGAGACGAATAAGGTTGGAATTGATTATCAATCCCGTCTGTATCTCTTTTGTCGTTCACTTGAGAAGATCCAAGTGAATATGACGGAAAAGAGGGAAAAGAGGGAAAATAGAAGAAGAAAAGTAAAATGTGTCGGAAAGAGGAGGGGAAAGTGCTAAATAAGAAAGGAAAAAAAGTAAAGAGCACCTCAGATGCAATCCAATGCAAATGAGATGTGGATGGCGAGCACCGACCGGAGCGAGCGACCACGGACGGAGACGGAGGGGGTACCTTTACTGTAGGTGAGAAAGGGACTTTGATAGGCCCCGCAGTCGTTGATGAACAGAGACCGAAGCGATGAGCAGGTTGAAATGCACAACAGATTGAAAGACGAAAAAGTTATGTAGGTCACTGTCACTGTAACTAACGGTACAGTACCAGTCTGGTACGGGAGAGCACAGCGATGATCGAGTCTGCAGCACTTGTATGTACTGTAAGTCAAAGTTAGGAGCCGATCAACGATGATGCCATTGATCAAATGACGATGACAGACAGGCAGAGACAATCAGCCAGGTAAGGTAGGCAGTGGATAGATAAGAGAAGCCTGACAACAAGGAATGCCCTTGCATCTGAGCCTCAGCCGCGCTTCTAGTCAGTCTCTAGCGCAACAGTATCTATTGCTCGGCTCTCTTTAGCAGCGAAGCGGCCTTTTTCGTGTTCGTGCGGAGGAGAAGAGCGGATGGACGATCAACTTGGGATGCCGGGGCTGGGGCCGGGCTCGGATCGGGTCTGTTAAAAGAGGAGGTTGGGCTGTAGATGGCCAATGTCTCAATCACGAAGACCTGAGACGTTCTACCAGGAATTTCTCCTGCTCTACAGTCTTGCTCAGACTTGGATAAAGAGGCTTGCTCCGGTTGAATTGGGAGACGCAAGTACGTCTAGATCGAGACTGACCGGACGGTTTCGTTCTCACGCGGGTCTGGCTTGATACAGGTTTATGCAGTCGCCTTTTTCAAGTGAGATCTGACGGCTGGATATCCAATCCAGTTGGGTCCCAAAGTGGATATATAAGTAAAAGTAATCAATATGAAATCAACAAGAGGAGACTCGACTCTTCTAGAATGGGTATTAGAGTAAGCATAGAGTCTATGCCTATGGTTAACTAACTATGTTGTAAGTCTTGGGCACTGCTTTTATATGAATGCCAACAAACTCTAATCCGTCTTGGCTGTTTGTTGGTATAGAAACAGAAGCCGTAACTTAAAAGACTGTCACACAATGAATGGATGCAAACCCTCAGACATGGAACGGCCCGCCCTATCCAGTCCACGTCTTCAAAGATTCACGTGAAAGCAGGGAGTCAACTTTCACCGAGCCCAGTCTATTCCAGCTCTGCACTAGCGTTGGGTCTCTGCCAACACAGAAAACAACCTTGAAGTGGAAGTTGAAGAGAAAAACCCTTGATCGAGTGGAACATTGGAATGGTTCCCACAGATTTTGAGACCTTTAACACAAAAAAACCAAATAATCACTCAATGCCCAAACACAATTTCTTCTAAGCGCCGTCGTAGACCAACCCATTTATCAGATCCATATGGACGAGGGGGCATCACTGACATACATGACTTGGGCATCAATGCTCACGGTAGGGTCCAGCCTGTTTCTGCTTCATCCACATGGAGGGAATCGACAAGGGCATTGTTTGTATTAGTTGATTGGAACCACTGTTGACACTTTTGCCACGTTGGTATGACTCTTAATTTCTGGAGACTGACTTTGTTACAATACTTACATATTGTGCGCAGTATTTGTCTGTTGATAAAAGATGCAATAATGTTCAGACGGTGAGATTTTGATTGATTGAATCGTTCATTCATTCAGCCTCAACAAGGTCTTGTCTGGCCTCGTAATGCAATGCATGAGTTGTCAAACATTAAACGAATAAGACACTCAGTGTGATGCAAAGTAACGCACAAGAGAGGAAAAAACACATGATACGTTGCAGACTGAAATAGATGAAAATTGAGGTGAATACTAAAGTACTTGGAGGATCATAAGGGTACTGATACCCATTGTGCGGTACCGAAACGCTGCTCAACGGCCCATCATCGTCATCACGCATTTCCGTATTCCGCTTCTGCGAGGAATCGAATCGTCTGTCATGTCCTGCAGAGTCTGACGAAAACGGGTTTTCCTCGCGTGTGCCTATCGCGAGGGCACACGTCTGATGGCATCATCATGTAGCATTGGGGAAGCTGCATCGCGCAAACGGGCTAAACTTTCGCTTATCGTTTTGGCATTTGTAGCTGAAGGCGATGAGTCTAGTCAAGATGAGCATCGTTCCATTCTTTGTGACTTGTGAGTCGACGTTTACGCATCGATATCTAAAAGTTGGTGTTTTTGCGATGACTTTGACCCCCTGAGAAATCGCTGATGATGAACATAATAAGGTGGACACAAGAATTGAAAACTCTTAATTGGAGAATGGCTGTACTGTGACTAAATCTGGATCATGATTGATTGAGGCGTAGAATGTCATCCATCAAAACCGTTTCCCTCCCGGATCTGAGCGGGCGGAGACAAACACGGGTTGCCCCGCTTCCCCGTCTCAGCGCCCGGAGCCGCTGAAACTCAAATCAATCCAATTCATTGGCGGGGAGTTAAATCAACAAAACAAACCAGCCCAAACCAATTCTTGACCTTACACAACTGAACCACCATGGTAGGTAACAGCACCGGGTACTCGCTCCAAATGCCATTGCGACTAACAATCATTCCTTTTAACAGGCCCCAGATCCAAACTCACCGGGGCGCAAGCGCGGGAGGCCTGCAAACGCGTCCAAACAGGCGTCGCAAGATCGACCAGACGAGTACGAAGCTGATGTTGAAGAAGCTGCGCGCCCGAAACAACGAGGACGGCCTAAGAAACAAGCGCAAGAAGATACGCCGAAGGAAGAGGTAGCGCAAGCTGAGAAACCTAAAAAGAAGCGTGGTCGACCTTCACTAGAAGATAAAAACGCGGACAACACAACACAAAATGCGACGCTACCGAAACGAAAACGCGGTCGGCCTTCGCTAGAGAAGAAGCAGGATGAACAAGAGCATGAGCCAGAATCGGTAGAGGAAACAACGCAACCGAAGAGGAAGCGTGGACACCCATCGCTTGAAAAGAATCAGAATGAGGAACCCGAGCAGGGACCAGAAGATGCCGGAAGACAAAAGCGAAAGAAGAAATCGAAGGAGAAGCAAGCCGAGCAACGAGAAGAACAGCCAGAGGAGGAAGTACAACCACGTAAAAAGGGTCGCAAGCCAGCTCAACAGCCTGAAGCCGAGCCAGAAGAAGCCGAAGCAGAGCCAAAACCTCGGAAGAGAAAACGACGCGAAGCAAAACCGGAGCCTGAGCCAGAACCTGAGCAAGAAGAGCAACCACGGCGAAGTCCACGAAATTCTGTACACGATCTTGGTGAAGATGCCAATAATAAGGGCAACAAGGCCGGAAAGTCGAAGAAGAAAAGAAAGGATCATGCAACGCAACAGGTTGTAGAGGAGCAACCAGATGAATCTACCAAGAAGCGCGGTCGGCGCAAGGGGGGAAGGCCATCAAATGAACAGGCAGACGAGCCAGAGGAGGCGCGACAAGATACCAAAAAGAGAAAACGCCGCGGCAAAGATAAAGAAGATGCGCCCTCCGACTCAGACGAATCCCTCCCCTCTCCAGCAAAACCATATCTTCACATCGCCCCTGTCAAACGCACAATCCGCTCCTCAAAAATCGCCGCAGATTGGACTGGCCTGAGCGGTTCATCACTCCCCACCACAAAGTCCATCCTCAAACTCGCCCAACAACCCATCCTACAACGTATGACTCTGACGAACAACCGGCGCACTCATGCCTCTGCAGCTCTACATCTCGTCTACCACCGCATGGAGCGCAAACTCGCCCGTGGCCTACCCTTCCCGCCTGGAAATTCATCATTAAAGACTACGCGGCGTCGCATAGATGCTGATGGTGGTCGAGCGTTGGAGCTTGACTTTGAGGCGGTGCTAGATGGGAAGGCGGCGTTGGAGAGACAACTTGTACCGGGGATGCATGCGGTCGAGTTGTTGAAGTCGGAGAAAGATAGAATGGAGAGGGAGCTTGAGAGAGATTATGAGGAGTTGAGAAAATTGGAGGCGAATGCGAGGGCGCAGACGAGAGAGCGGAAGGAATTGTTCCGAAAAGCTCATGTTCTGGCGCCGACTTCTAGGCCAACGAGTAAAGATAAGGATACAACTTTTGTTACTGAGAGCAAAGCCGAGGGGACTCTTAAGGTTGGCCCATTCCCCGATCGCGATATTCACCATGAGAACTAACGGGAGCAGGATCTTGTCGACACACCTCTTGAGCCTATCGCGCTTCAACTCACAGGTCACGTCGAAAGCATTCGTGGAAATCTACAGCAAGCTGAGGGAGTCACACCGCAACTAAACCGTACGAAAGCTGCATTGCAGGATGTTCTTGAGCGATATTTAGATGAAGGAGCTTTTGAGCAAGTGGTACTTGGATAAGTGCCGTGTACGACATGGAATGATGAAATAGGCTACTTGACTGGCTGAATGCATGAGCAAGGCGTTGGGGATCACGGTTTGGATGAGTCTTCATAGGGACATGGCAGGGACAGCGATCCGGATACAGTCACAGTCAAATAACATCTGGAGATGAAGAACAGCTTCATGAAGTTATCACTACAATTTATACATACACATCTATCTTCTGCCGTCGCATATCTACACACCAAATCTGCAGCCAGAAAAATATGTGCTATAAAAGCAAAATGTATATGTGTATAAGAATCGATGAGACAGGAAGCAGTCTACGGAACCGACATTCCAGATAAAGCATAACCCAGGTCTATCTATCTACAAGCGCTTCATTTATACCAACCTCATCCGTGCTACAGTCAAAACGGAACAAGACCAAGTAACCCGAAAGGGTATTTGTTGAGTGGACCAGATAAGACGAAAGTTCATGATTCTCATTGAATTGATTTTGAAGAAGAAGCAAAAAAGTAAATTGTCATACATCCAGGAGAGTAGTCGACCTATCCAAAGATATCCCTCCCTCCGCTAGATGCCTAACCAAGAAGTGACCAAATGGCGAGTAATGTACAGATGACTTCATATACACAGGAGTTGTCTCAATACATTTATCGAAGACGGCGAGAGAAGCCAGTGGGCTTAGCGTAGCCAGCAGTGGCAGTGTTGTTGACTGGGTAAGGGACAACAGTGACGGTAGCCTCGAGGGTAGTGGTAGTGTCGCAGAACTCCTCAGAGTCGTCATCCTCAGAGTCGTCATCACCGCCAACAGCCTTGTCAGTGACGGTAGCATCGTCAGAGCTGCCGGTCTTGCTTGCCTCAGGGACAACAGTAACGTAGACAGTAGAGGCAGGGGCAGTGACGGTGACAGTCTCGGGGACACACTCGCCGTTGCCAGAACCAGAACCACCGTTGTTGGAGCCTTTGCCAGAGCCAGTACCCTTGGAGCCATCCTCCTCGCTCTTGCCAGTGCTGTAACCGTTGTCGCCGCCGGAAGCGGGCTTGGTCACACCGACACGCTCAATGGTCTTGGTGACGGTACCAGTCTTGGTCTTGGTGGTGGTAGTAGTGGTGTCATCCTCAGGGGTACCGTTGCCCTTCGAGCCATTGTCAGTGACCTGGGGGCCAGCAGGGACAGTGATGGTAGTCTGAAGAGTCTTATGGATGGTAGAGGTAATGGTCTCATCACCCTGAGTAAGGGTGACAACCTGGTCGGTGGTGTAGTCGGAGACGACGGTCTTGTCGCCCCCCTTGGGAGGAGGGTAAGCACCAGGACCACCAGTGGTCAGAGGGACGGAAGCGGTGTAAGGGGCAGTGAGGGTCTTTCCAGTAACACCACCAGTCTCAGCATCGTGAAGGACGGAGGTGTAGATAGAGCTGGCGTCAGCAACGGGGCAGACAACCTCGGTGAGGACGACAGTGTTGGTCTCGACGTAGGTGACCTTGTCGGACTCAGGGAGCTGAGCAATGGCGGTGTGGTCACGAGCAGGGCAGTTGGTGACGGTAGGAGCGCAGCTGGTGATGGTGTGGACGACAGTGGTCTTGACGGTCAGAGTGGTCTGGGCGTCGGTACCGTTGTCTCGGCGGTAGTGCGCATGATGAGGGAAGTTATAGGCGTTGGCCACGGCGGCGAGCATGCCGATGGAAGCGACGACGGACTTCATTTTGAAGGTTGGTGCGTGTGGATATGTTCTGGTCAAGTGGTTTGTTTTTGCGGTAGCTTCAGCTTTGTCTATGACAACAGTTTGCGATGCGATTCAAATGGCCGTAGAAGTCAATTCCACAGTCGGTCAGCGAGCAAGACACAGTTTTGCTTCACCAAAAGAAAGTATAGAGTTGGAACGTGAGAAACGCTGGTTGCTGTAATGCTGGAAGGATCGTAATGGCAGAAGCCGGAAAGGAATGGAAAGTCACGATAGTAACTGAACGAGTGTGATAGTTGTGATAGACAAAACTGAGGAAGCCGAATCTTGAGGTGAGGCAGGAAGCGTTAGATATTAAGAGAAACCGGAGTCGGAGCCTCTTTTCCGCTCACTGTCTCTTGCAGGGGAGTGGACTGCAACCACAAAACGCCGGACTGCCAAGATGCTATGAGCATGGGTGGTGTTATGGTCCACCAGGAGGCCCCCTTCGATTAATCGGGGTCAGGGCCTGCATCTCGAGTTTGGTCCTTGATCAGAATGAGAGGGAGATGCATCCACCTGAGCACGTTCCCTGTAGTGACTGGCGAGCCATGGTCTCGTCTCCGCAGCTGGAGGAGATGTGATTATCGTGAAGGATCATGGAGAGCGAATGCTACGCGTATAGCTGAACCATAGACTAAGCGATGAGCCAGTACCGGGGCCAGGACCACAGGCATACCTGAGCTAGAGAGGCTTATTCGTAGTGACTTTGGTGATGATCGTATCCTTCATCTTGCTTGACTGGTCTGGTCGGTTGCTGAGGCGTTGAGGTTGTTGCGAAGAACATGGATGTGATTTGATTGGAGATGATGGAAGACCAACCGTTGAAGGAGGACGAGGTTCAGATGTCGGTGGGGCGTTCTGGCTCTTGCCTTAAGGGGAATGGTTCAGGGGCGCGGTAGGCTTCTCGGACCAGGGCCCACAGGGTGCCTGATCAGGGGGCTTGGGGCTAAGGAAGCACCTGTTGGTCAGCGAGCACCCTGCAATTTAGCGAAATTGTTGCTGAGAAGTTGACCCTTGGTTGTGTTTTGATGATTATTCATGCTATATCAGAACATGATCATGGGTATGCTCATGGTGTTGGACGAGATACTCGCTGCATATCTCGATTCTCTCTGATACACAACACAAAAAGTTATGTTTCACTCTCTGAGTTGTTCATCTTTTATTGTGCCCCTCAGCGCCACCACGTCACTTTACGCAGGTACCGTGCAGACGCCACGCGGGCCAATTAGACCTCCAGACTTTTAATCACCGCCATCCCGAGACTTTTGTTACTCTGGCGCCCGCCACATTTTGGTTTAGGGTGGCGAATAAGAAGTACACACAATCATCACCAGTGATGGGTGAATGTTTCGAGGAGCGCCAACTATCTACATACCTATTCTATGTTTATACATATGTTGCACTTCAGACAAAGAGCGCGTAAATCAGGTGAGGCTGCTTATTATTCTGACAATCTGTAACTGTTGTGCACCTTTACCCCTATGCATGCAGTCAGCTTCCTCTGGTACTGTACTGCTAGTCACCCCAGTGGGGTAATTTCAGCCTTGTGCTTCTAAACACCAGAACCTGCAATATACCGCCATGCCTGACTAGACTCTAGAGGCCTAGGCCACTAGAAATGTCCGACGGGATCGACCAACCTGGCACACAGGATTAGTGCGACGCTGACATTTAAAACTCGAACCATAACCGGATGCAAGAGATTCCCGAGTCTTGAAGCACTATCACGACTATCCTAGCCATCCATGGATCCTGGTGAGGTTAATAACATTGGCTACCAGAGAGTCAAAAGGGGACATAATTATTGCCAAAGAGATGAAGCGCCTAGAACTACCAAAGCTCAAACATTTTGACACATGCTTCATCACAAGCTGAGAAGTGCTTGAGAAAAAAACCAGAAACAAGTCCCTTGCATGCCTGACCGCGATTTCAGAGTCAGGGAGTCCACTCTCTTCTGCACGTTTCCACCAGAAAGATCTTTTCATCCCTGCCAATCAGATGGCAGAAGTGACTTTAATCCCAAGTGTCAAAAATGTTTAGGCGCGTTTTGATGACAGTTCAGAGCAAATAGCAAACTCTTTGATTAGTTTATTTTTGCTCTCGATGCAAGGATCTCAATTTCTAGCCCTCTAGCTGCCAAGTATTTCCTCGGATCTAGAATGACTCAGATCCCAGGTTTCGACTTTTTCTTTTTCTTTTGATTAGAACCATGGCTATGATCTGAGACCACTAGCTAAGCCTCATCGGCATACGTGAGCACGGCACTCAGATACTCTGCACTAATCTGATAGCAAACTCGCAGTCGTAGAGAAGATTGGTCGAGTCGTACAGAAATACATGGGGTAGATCATAACTGGAAATGAACATCAATTGCCGATCCTCCAGAATAGCATCGACCAGCCAGGCTACTCACCGAACGGTGTTGGTTGCCCAATTTGGTAATTACATTCTTACTATGCTTTGACAGGCTCTATCAGTGCTGATCTGGCTTTTGCTCGCTTCGATGAGGCAATTTTGCATCGATATGCAGGTACCGATCCATGATTGCATTGGATTCAATGTCATCTCAACCTTTACTGACAATATCACTCTCAGCTATAGCGCAGCTGCTGTTCTAAATCATACATATTTTACAAGAATATGTCTCATAGAAATCTTTCACAAAAGCCACGTCCTCTCGTATATTTTTCACTTCTCAGCCGTCTCCGTCTCCCAATGCCATCCCTGTCGTTTCATCAAACCCACCTGGTCCCTGTCTCGTCTCGTCGCAGAATAACAAGTTCCCAACTTTGTTTCCCCACTCGTTAATCACCTCTTCCATCCTTGTTCTCTGCCTCTTCGTCAAGGTGGCCTGGAACAAGCCGTTGGAACCGTGACAGCTTGTCATCTCGATATCGTAGTTGTCGCTTCATATATCAAAAACAGCCCAAGCAAGGGTTTAAAATTCTAGGAACCAAATCTTGACTCCTTTCTAAGCTTTTTACGAGAATATTTATTATTCGGCTCATTTTAGCATTCAAGCCACGCAATCGCTCATCTCATCTCGTCTCGGTAATCAATGATGCCCATGCGTAGGCAGACTTCGCCTTGGCGGTTCTGATATGGACCAAAGTCCCATATATGCTCAAGATATGCTGCGTAGACTTTGGGATATGCCATTAGCGAATCTCATCTCATCTTAAAGGCAAGGTCACATCCATCATGAGGCTCTTTCTGTGCCGAGTCACTTTAAACCATGTCAATTCTGGCCCTGTCGTCAGCTACAGTTGGCTGCATATCCCAGGAACCTCAAATTCCAAAATCCTACATGGACTATCCACAACCTAAATGCGCTGCGCCCTGTTGTGATTTCCAATCAGGTAGACACCGAGATTGCCAATCATTTACCGTACTCGGGTAGCGTGGGCATCCCCTCGATCTTCAAGAACCACCCCGTCTCTCATTCCACCTCCTCAATTCTTGGCCTAGGTTTCCCAGCTGCGTCTACCAAAGTTCCGCTGGGGTTAACGTGGAGGCCCGCCAGCTTCGTCAGTCCTGGACTGCTTTCTGACTCTTGCGGCGGGAGGATGCTTGCCATTTGCCAGTTCTCCAGACTCTCAACCACATCCTTTGCATGTTGCTGCACCAGTCCATCATTGTCAGTTTGAGCCACGTACTGCAGTGTTCTGACAATATCCTCCCGGCTCTCATCCGTCAGGCCAAAGCCTAGTTTCCGGCCAGCCTCCTTCGCAGCGTCGAGAGCTCTCACAAAGCTTAACACGTTCAAGATGGCAGCTCTTCTTAGAATTGCTGTCTCCATCTCTCGTTCCATTGCTAGGATATTGATGCAAAGGTCAACGCTACCAGATACGAGGGTTGGCCCAATGCCTCCAATGTTCGTTTCGATGGCAGCTCCAAAGATTGACAAGGCAGAAGCTCGTATTCGAACGTCTTCTGTGCCCCTCTTACTTTCCCAACCTTGAAGAATTTGAGCAAAAATATCATTCCTGGCCTTTTCTTCTTCCGTTATTTTCTCCTCATCCAAGTCCATGTCGTCGTCGTTTCCCTCCTTTTTCTTCTTAAGCTTCCTCAGCTTGTCATCACGAGCCTGCTTGGCCATGGTCTTTGGACGATATCCACGACGTCCGGCGATCGACAGTAAGGTTTCGCTGACTTGTTCTGCAACGTCGCCGGTAAAGGTCTCCCCTAGTCGTTGGATTACTTGAAGTAAAGCCTCTCCAAACCGTAGCCGAACATCCGTCGTAGACTTTTCCTGTGGGTCTAAATAGTGGTCTAGAAGATCTTGAACTGCCGTTTTAGGATGTTTGTTCGCCAGCTGAGTATACACTTTGATGACTCGTAAGTTGATATAGTCATCATTGTTCTGGAGCAGGGTTGACAAGAGTACGGCAACTGCAGGAACATCAAGGATTGGGCTATCTCTCAGGATGAGACCACAGAGCAGGTTCAGTCCTTCAGATGTAATGGGGGCCGGGTTATCATCACCTCCAGTGACATACTCCATAGCCAGCTTGTATGTTCTTTGATCTTCGATCTGCCGAGTACTGGGGGTCGAGACAGAGCCATCTTCTTCCATTTCATCCCGATACTGCAAAAGCAACGCCAAGTTTCTAGCTGTTGGTGACACCTGTAGCCTATCCTCATTGCTCAGCCTTTCCAGTGCACTTTCAACAATCTTGAGCTCGTCTGGTTTGATGTGAGATTTCTGAAATGTCGGTGCAGTGATGACCAGGTTAAGTAGACTCAGTACAACGGCCAATAGATCATCTGCTAGTCTTGACTGAGCATCTGCTGTCAGGACTTTACAAACCAACTCTAATAGCTGATCAAATTGGCTCACAAGATTCTCGGGTGCCTTATCCACTAGTTTCTGTAGAATAGTAACTTCGAAAAGGTTCTGTAGAGGTGAATCCGCCTTCTCATCCTTAGGGCGTAGATCGATTTTGATCTCATCATTTGGCTTGTCTGCTGTTTCAATCCAGCGCTTGAGCAGGTTCAAGAAGATGGACGAAATCTCCGTGGTTGAACAGGATGTGGTTATGAACTCGACAAGCTTTGTCGCTTTGTCTTCGAGCTCGTTCCAGTTCAGTTCTATGCCTGATATCGAATCAAGTCCACGGGGTTCTGTAGCCTCAATATCGCCTTTATCTTTGCGTCGGTACTCCCAAGGCTTCTCGCTTCCGTCTGTAGCACCTTTGCAGAGAAGATTCCTTATAAATGGCCGAACACTTTCAGCATTTCCAAATATCCTTAAGTAGGCTTGTAGTAGGGTATGGGCAGGTTTAACAAAGTCTTCTTCAGTACTCGGCGGTGGATTTTGCCACGAGGCAAGCACCCATATTTGTATCAACACAAGTCTTAGAAGACGTCTGCATAGGCCAGGTGAAGAATTAGACATAACTAATGTTTTCAGACGGTGCAGCGATGCTTTGAGTGACTGAGAGGTGACAAGAACACGATCACGACTGAAATCGACAATTTCCTCGTCTTCTTGCTTAATGGTAGTCATATCAGAGCTGGCCATTGATCGTAACGACGGGTTTATGTCTTGAAGTATGGGCTGAACGAATGCGTTCCAACCAGGAGATCCTGTTTGACGGCTTTAGCCTTACTTACGAGAATTGCCCGAGGTTACTCACCTGGTGCACCATATTGCTTGCTCCCTAACACTCCATAACCCACGACCTGAGAGGCAGTCTTTGCTAGTTCCTGTCCAGCACTTCCATCGATAAGCTCAAACAATTGTTCTGAGATGCCCTGGAACCACGCTTCCGGTGTCATACTGGTCGGAACTGATGAGAGAAGTTTCGTTGCAACGGCGACACCTTCGTGTGTGATGCTAGCTCCTTGCTTCTGTGGCCCAGCATCTGCATCTGGAATTCTCCCAACATTGCTGGGATGCACCGAAAACACAAATTCCATGGTTCCGCGAACACCAGTTGGTCTTAGAGGGAGCAGCGTGAGTGTCTGCAGCAGAGGATCTCGAAGCCATTGTGGAAGAGCTGATGGCTTTATGAGAGTATTAAGAGCAGGTAGGAGTTTCCAGACTGCGGTTCTTGAAGTCTGTCAGTGGACTCTTGTTAAGATACATAGTTTTGGCATGGTGTAGTATCTCACTTTTCTATGACTTTATTGTATTCGTCAAGGCCTAATGCTCGCGTATTGGCATCGTTATTGGGATCAAAAGCTTTTTTACCAGCCTCCACTATCTCTTCGAGTATTTTGGGCTGTCCAGCAGAAGAAGAAGACGGGCTTGCCATGATTCACCAAGGTCAATGATAGTGATACATTCATGGGTTGAACAGGAGAAGGTTAGAATCAGAGAGAATCAATTGGTATGGAGTGTTTGTCATCATGATCAAACGGCCCTCATGTGCATCCCACACTGTGTTTACTGTGAAGAGGCTGGGTCAGTCACGTGGATGCGTGTTTCGAGGCGGGGGGCGCACATGTCTCATCGCGTCTCTCTCAGTGTTGATCTGGACTTTCTCAGTCAACAACCACTTGTGATACTGTTTCAATTTCTAGGATTCTCTACTGGAGATGCGATGCCGGCCGAAAGGTAAGACTCATACTGACTAGCTTTCTGGCCCCCCCCCGATGCTGCCAAAATGAACTCCTTCATAATACTCTACACGCGCGACGCCTCCCTCACAGTCCTCCGGTCCTCGTTTCTCGCAAGGGATCCTATCGCAGGCACCCGCTTCATTTGGTTACCCCTCCATATGCCGCTCTCGAGCCTGTAACAGGACCTCGTGGATGCCGCAGCCGGATTATGGTGGGTAGCGCGAACTGTATAGGACGTACCAATCGAGCGGGTGAACGAGGCTCGGAACTTAACCCTAAGACGATATCTGGTCACCAAGTTTTGCGCTCTTGTCGTCTAAGTCGTCTTTTATGCCGGTAAAGCATCAATAGTCGCTTCATACCCGCTGAAAAGTTGGATGATTGACTGGCGGCGCTACTGCCGACGGACAGGCGAGGAGGGCAGTCCAGTCACCTTTTGGTGCGTGAGAGGATCGGTGCCATGAGTCGTTTGGTAAGAGCCTCTGGTCTGAGGACGCTCGTCAGCCCTTTTCACTGGAACCAGCACATCGGTCTAGAGTAGACCGTTCAGTCGATGCGATTAGCATGGGGTCTTTAGAGATGGAACTAGCCTGACCACTTGGTCATACTACTTGCTTGCCCATTGCGCCTAAGCAGCTGAGAAGTGGAGCTTGGATTTGGCCTTCAAACAGCCAGTCAATGGATTTCATTCACTTCCCGGGTTCTCGCCTGCCGGAACCGCTAGTTAGGGTAATTCCATCTGGTGCTGCGGGCAACTTGTGGAAACATACAGAAATTCTGCGACTGACAACTCTTGCTAATCGTACAGCCCCCGGCCCTTCGAAGCTGTTAATGGCGCATTCCTGCACTACTTCCATCCAGCCCTCTTCGCTCACTGGACCACACCACAGCACTTGCTACCGGTGTGTGACGCTTCGCGTCTGGTCTGACCAAGCGCATTAACCTCCAGCCATGGGTCGCAGTCCCTTGGTCATGATGGACGCCAGCAAGCCTGCGAGGATCAAATGGTCTCGACAGGTCCCTCAGATCCTCCGAAAGGTAGAACTGAGATGATAGGGTGGTTTTTATGGATGTCTTTTGTCCACCCGTCAATGCCCTCCATACCTCTCGCGGGCGAGAACTTCGGAGAGAGGAATCAAAAACTAGTCCTAGTTGGCAGCGCGAGTCACGCAGAAGGAGTCCTCTTGTTAGCATTGGTGGGTGTCTGGGCTGCGTTCTGTCATGGCGTCTTTTGGCGGAGTCGTGTTTGCGAAGGTATTAGATCATTGTGAAGTTGTCAGCTCACGAAACAGTTTTCACCTTGCAATGACCGTTGTTGCAGGAGGATACGTGTGGTTGGTGTTGGAAGCATCGCCGGGACCCATCTCGAGTTGGAGTCAAAGTTTCGTGCTTGTCTGGTGTTGTGGAAGACCCTTCCATGAAGTTGAATCTTACGGCTTTGTGTCGCATTGTTGAGGCTGGGTTGCACTTTTGGATCTAGGACAGGCCTTGTTGGGTGGTAGTCCTGGCTGTCCTCTCGCCTGAAAATGGTGTGGAGGACAGCCCCCCGCGGTGAGGGGATAAGTCTACCCACTTTCTTCGTTGATTGTACAAGTGCTAACATTCGAACAGGACCAGAGAAATCTACATGCACTAGTTGCCATAGATGCAAGTTTTCAAGTGAGTCCAAGATCTAACTAAGGTCAATCGTCGTGTGGGGTTGATGGAAGATCCCGTCGAGATCGGCCATCGGATCCGACGGATCGGAGAATTAATGTCGTGATGTCATGAATGCCAAGATTTTCCCAACTTCCGCGTTTCTTCGGCAGCAAATCAAAACTAACAAAACACTTGTCGTAAACCTAATGCATCTGTAACAAATTATCGGCGACAGATTCGGAGGGTGTGGGTTGCTTCAAGAAGCTTGCTTCGATCCTGTTGTGTTACACGAGTACTGATGGTGAAAGAAAAAAGCCGCATCTCACTGCTGATATCCTGTTCGAAAATACTGTCGTCAATGCTATAGAAACTCTAAGGAACTACTTTACAATAGACTTGACATTGGTCATTCTCATGAACTTGTCTAAAAACTGTGAATAACTTGATGGGCATCATAATAGCAGGGGCCGAGGTTCTACTGTTCTGTTGTTTTTCTTCCTCCCCAGCTTCCTTCACGCACGAGCCAATAGGGCATAGCCGATGACTGAGATACCTGGTTGCTGGTGATGTCACATAATGCAGGAACCTGCTCCTCATGTCTTAGCTGAAATACTAAACAAAAACAAGATTGTTTTTCTAGTCTGCTTACTCCTTATAAATCACTTCTCTCCCTCGCTCCCGTCTTGGCTCTCCATTCTCACGCCACTATATTCAAAGCCAAGATCACCCGATCTCCATCATGGTCAGAATAGCTTTATTGGGCTTGATGCCCGCCGTTATGGTTATGGCCATCCCGGCCGCCGCCCCCGGCCCCGCACCAACGGTTTATCGTAGGGGACCACTTCCAGGTCCAGCTGCTGAGCCTACACAAGTTATGGATCTCGAGCGACGCGACATCATTGGCGATGTGGAGACTTACGTTGGCAGTCTTGTTAGCGGTGTTGAGACGAAGATCAAGGGATGGGTTAATTCCGGCATTCTCGACTTTCCAACAGGTTTCCCTACAGGCGATGCTGTTAAGGAGTCAGCAGGCGTCGACGACGATGATTTGAAAGCGCAGCCAACCCAAGTTCTAAATATTCCGTGAGTAACCCCCATTGCCAACGAGCTTCGAACTAACCACAGAACAGCCCATACGGCAATTGGACCAACAAGGGGTGGAACGTTCGAGTACACGGAAATGTCTACAAGATCCCAGATCTAAGCCAGGAGAAAGTCGATGATCTCGCCAATGTCTTCCTTGTCGACACGAGCGTCGAGAAACTGTCCAAGTCCGAGCAAGCTCAGGCTCGAAATGTGACAAAGTCCATCTTTGTGGTTCAACAGGACAACGTCGAGGTGAAAATGAACTTTGTGAACAACGTCGATGTGTCTCCTGACGAGAGCGGCGGCGCAATTGACGCTGTAAGTAAATTGAACATACCACTATCGATTTCAACGGCTGAGCTAGTACACAGAGAGGAGGCTCCCAAAACATCACCATACCATACAACACAACCCTCGAGGGTGATTTCGATGCCTTCGTCGTACTCAAGAACACCACCGGCGCAAACAATGGCTATTTAATCCCCGGAAATGAAACCTCCAAGATTCAGACCCTCAACCTTTATGCTGAAGGCAAGAACAACAGCGGAAACTCGACCGCTTACCTTGTCCCACCGAAGGGCATCACCATTGTCTCTGATATCGACGATATTTTGCGAGTAACAAAGATCTACGAGCCAAAGGAGGGTCTTCTCAACACTTTCGCCCGGCCTTTTACCCCATGGATGAACATGCCTAATATTTACGCCAACTGGTCGTCTTCCGTGAAGGACTTGCACTTTCACTACCTCACGACGACGCCCGAGCAGGTTACTCGTAACTATATGAGCTTCATCTACAACACATACCCGCTAGGCTCATTCGACACCCGTCCGCTCAACTTCTCAGATGTTTCAGCGACATTATCCATCCGCCGCTTCCTGCTCGACAAGATTTTCCAGACCTTCCCCGACCGCAAGTTCATTCTCGTTGCCGACACGAGCAACTCAGACGTGATGAAGGACTACCCAGCAATGTACAAGGACTATCCAGGCCAGGTGCAGTGCATTCTCCTACGCAACACCAGCTCTACCGATAGCGGAGACAAGTTCCCCTACAACACCAAGGGTTTCAAGGATATCCCTCAAAAGAACTTCATGTTCTTCCATGTCCCTGATGACATCGCAAAGATTGACATTGCCAACGGCGGGTGTTACAACAGCTCCATCAGGCAGAATGTGACTTTTGACTACCAAGGACTTCCTCTTGGTTTGAGCGATGATAATAATGCTGCTGCGGGTGGAGTTACACCTAGGCTAGGAATGGTTCTTGCAGGACTTTTTGCTGCTGGTTTGGCGATGATGATGTAGTTGGAATAAAGGGAGTTATCTCCGGGATTTTCATGGCGTTCAGGTTGAAGCATAATTACAAGCATAATGATTACGTTTGACTATTCAAGATAAGCCTCACCCTAAACTAACCTGGAGAACCTTAGACCTCTCATTGTCAGAAGGAAAGCTTGGTACTCTTGAACATCACTGTTTTCCCTCCAGGGACTTACTCTCTCATTGAACCTCTTAGAACTAGACCCTTCCATAGTGCCCAGGAAGGATTGATAAAACAGAAATTTCTCGAAAGACTTCTATATCCCAATGAGTTATACCCTATACCGTAACATCTTGTGATATCTCGTATATTTCATAGCTACTGCTTGGCTTAGAGAGAAGTCTTGCTACATGTAAGGGATTGCATTGACCGGAATACATTCCGTTCTGCCGCACAAGAGTCTCGGAACCTGTCCACTCGAAGGAAACTATAGGATTCAGGGTCCAGCTGAAATATCGTATGAAAATTATACCAGGCTCTCGGATATGAATGTCATGTTCTGGGAAATAGCATACTGTGCCTCAAGATATCCGGCAGTCCGTACATCGTATTTTGTCGTATCACGGCGCAATCAACGAATATCCACTCTAGACTCCACTACGGTACTTGAAACCTTCAGGGTTGCAGTATTCCATACAAAGGCCAAGGGTCATTGTGAATAGGTACACAAACTCTTTTGAGGCAATTCATGACAAGATGCACCAATGCGGCGAGCACCGAGCTTAAAGGAGATGTGATGGCCAGACAACACATGCTTTAGATCCCAAAGACAAGCCACTAATACTAAATACATTAGTAGCTGCGCTGCCTGAATCATGAACTGTTTGGCCTGTTCCTGGCTGGTGTCATGTCGTGATGAGTAATTTTTCTGTAATTCTCTCAATCGTTCCATTCCGCTTCTGGAACGGGACCTGAGTTGTGTCATGACGCTTCTACAACTCAGGCTAAACTAGGTAGGTGTAAAAAATGGGCTGATGCAGGGTACAGGCGCTGCTGTGCTGTATCCATGTATCCATAGCGCATAGAATCCTCGCGAGATCTGGTAGGCATCTCTCGCGTACCTAACGTTGCATTGTAAGAGGATGAGAGGCGACAAGGTTTATGCCAATATCAGGGATGTTTGTTTCCCTTATTCACTCTTTCTCAAGTCCCGGCATAACGCGGATCTTCCATGGAAGCTAAGTTGGCTGCTCAATTGGAAGAATTCTGCGAGGCTGAGACTGGTCATCAACTTTTAGAACTGTGATTCAAGCCAAGTAATTGTCCAATAGGATCTCGAGTGACAGCTGTGCAACTGAGACATTGAGGCTGCCTAGTTGTCAATCTGAAGTGTGAGGTGTGTAAGCCATTGCTATTTCCGGAAGCGAGTCTGTGTACACATGCACAACGGGATCCTTTATAGATAATTTGACCTCAAGACTAATGATTGAAGTTGAATGGGTGGAAGCTTCTAATGGCCCTAGACTTGAGCAACATACTACCTAAGAACTGAGCAAGCTTTACGGGCGCTAGTGGAGACTCTTTCCCCTGATCAGCCATTTGACAGCGGCTCATGTCCTATTGATAATGGAGTTGCGGATATTGAAGCACTAATCCGTAGGTGCCGTGTCCGTCTCTTGCCAATCGAGAGTGTTCCTGGATCACAGGCAGCTCATTGTGTCCGGAAAGAACGGAGACCTACAGGTGAGTCCCAGCCCGAGCTCCTTCTCAATTGAAACATTTCATTAGCTCTGTCTCCATCGGACAAGGCAAGAGCACATGAAGGAAGGAAGGAGACTGTTGACTCTGTCATTATTCGTATTCCCCACTCGCATCCAAAATCCACCATCTCAATCTCTTCAATCTCACTCAGCCTTCTCCACTAATGCCGCTACTGAAGAGAAAACAGAGCTACAAGCAGGTACATTCATCCGCGGTCATTTCAAAACAAGCCACAAACTAAGGTGGTACTGCTTCCTGCATCTTTACCCACGTCTTGTGGCTACCCGTAGGTACCTAGGTTAGGCCTAGGTATCCATTCAGCACTATGTATGTACGTACCGCCTGCAACCTCCGTTGTTCGGGGATCCTGACGATCCGCAGTCCGCGGGAGTAAGCGAGGCCGGAACTCTGTTCTAAAACAAACCGTTTTTCAACGGCGTCAAATTACTTCATCACCAAAACACTAACCAGTTCTCACTGTTAAGTGCAGGTCAACTGGTAGCTCAGCCTGGATGGACCGCCATCGACTCATCACTGGCACCACCCTCCCAAGATGCAGGCACGTGGAGACTGGTGGAAACTGCTGCACTTGGTCCCTTTTGAGAAAAGTTTACCGTTTGACCAGAAAAAAACGCCATCGATGGCTTTTCGCGAAGTTGAGTGTTACCAGTGGGCTAACAGAAACGCCTCGTTCAGCTGCGGCTCGAAGCTTCGACTTCAACAACCAACATCGTCTTTGACCCTATTTGGCCCGCAATCAATTGCGGCTCCCGTGTTGGTCATAGATATCCGAGTCTGTTCAGCATTGGAGCTTAGACTCGTGCTCCTTGTTGGACAATCTCTATCGGTGGGGCACCTTATACCGAAACAAATGACTGACTGATGAGTGCTGCAGCCAGACAAGGATCATCAGACGAGCTCTCTTTCCAAGCCACGCCACATCTCACGACCTAGCCCTGGCCCCCGCGCCTTGATCTGATTCCTTGACATGATCTCGTGTGCCTAGAACACATTACTGACCCGCCCAGCAGCAAGTCGACCACAACCAATGCTCCTTGAGCCTCACATCACATGTCGTGTGCGTTCTTAGCAAATAATTCATCGAAACAAAATGAGATCAAGAACTGCCTCGTCTTTTCCGCGAAGGAAGAGGTCAGAAGTCAATTTCCCGGCTCCAGAACGACCAAAAACATAACAGTTGTTGCCACCCAGTGAAACTCATTCGCGCCTGTTACATGATGATGTCCGAATAAAAAAGAAGAAGCCCAAAAAACAAAGACAATTGCAGAATGGAGTCCCCCGTCTCCAGAAAGATTCAACAACGCATGGGTATCTCGCGGGGGTTTTGTTTGCTTGCGGTCTTGCTCCAGCCACCAATCTCCCGCTCCATCCAATGTCGAGCGTCGCAGTCTCAGAAATCGTACACTGCATACGCCCAATGGCGCGTCGCAAATGGTCGGAAGTCAGGAGAAAGGCATGCCAACCTATGTCCCTATTGCCGTCGGCACTCAATAGTCCAGTTCAGTCTTTGCCCGTTGATAATTATTTCCAGCTCTGTCGTCGTCAAATCGCAATTTAAGAAACCCTCTCAAAGGGGGATGCAAGGACACTGTTCTTTTCAATACCGATGTTGTGCCATGATGTTCGGTATACCTGGCATGGCGCTTGTTACGGGGATTGATGGTGGTGGTCTGTTGGCCTTATCCCTAAGCGTCCAGTCGTCGCCAGGTTCTAAAGGAGCTACGAGCTCCATTAGAGTATACTGAAGGATCCCGTCGAGAACTTGGGGGACAACGATTTCTCGAGACAGTCCCCATGATGGTAATGAAGGTTCTTCGTTATCGCGCCCATCGGCCTGGAGCTATCAGTCAACAACTGTCGAATGAACTTATGTATGAGCAAAAATGTCACGACTTACAAGACATGATGCGCAAGGCGCATTATTCACCCAAACCCAGTTGGGACAATTATGTGTATAGAAGTACTTGCATCGGTACTTATAGAAACCACCAGCTCCACTCATTGTGTTGTTGATGTTGAGGACTGAAGAGACTTGTCTGGTGTAAGTAGGAGAGGATTGGACAAGGTAAGTTGTGAATCAATGGACAGACGGAGAATGAAATGCGAGGAAGAGGCATAGACTCTTATATGAGCTGCCAGGCAAGTGGAAGGAAGTGACGTGAATGCGATTATTAGCATGGGGAGTGGACTAGGCTGGGGAAAGGGTCGAACGATTTGCTTGTGCTACCGCTGAGGTGCGGATGGTCAACATGTCAAGGATCCCTAGGGTAGAGCGGAGCTCTAAGTGGGAATGAACTGGCATGATCAAAGGTGCGTACTGTTTGCTCGACGGAGTACCACTTTAAAGACTCGGATGCTGACGTCTTAGGGACAGCTAAACTCGATGGGAATGGCCGTTGGCGTCGCAATGCCATTTTGCATGGCATTGACTGATGCCCCCCGCTGAACAAAACGATGCGATACAGTGGGGACCACACCCGTGATGACAGACAGGGAGCCCCTGTGAGCTCTGCAGGACGACTGCAGACGCCTTTTACAAGCAGACTGGACTTGGGTACCGGCAGGCAGAACGAAGTACATTATTCTAAAACCACGATACCATGAAAGGCGACCAAACACTACATACTCTTCAACACCGCTGGTCGAGAGAAATCGACACTTCTCAACATATTTCATGACTATGTTCTCATGGAGCCGGGGAGGACACCCAAGCGTTTCCAGAGCGCGACTAGACAAATCTTAATCAGCATTAGTGGCATTCATGTGCTGCAGTTCCCGCCTCAATCTGCTGCTACAGTGCAGTGACCGTCCATACTGAGAAGCGCAGCGATAGGATGGGTCATCGCAGAAGCTATGTCGACAACTTAAACGGGTTGTGGTTCGTCGAAACGTGGGGCCATGGGACGAGAGCTATAAAGGGTGTAGCGTCCGGCGGAATGGCGTGAGGTTAGACCTTACCAGGGCGTGTCTACACGTCTGGGGAAAGGACGTACCGCTCGTCACGGCCATATCCAATGATACCGAGCTTTTGGGGGTTGACTTACTTGAGACGCTGCATGATGATTCCCCCGTCTACGGTCCACGCCCAAGCCCCTAGATCCACGGCAATTATAAACGCTCCAACGCCCTATTAAGGACAATACCAGGCCAGGGCAAGAAACCCTCAACAAGAATAAGGAGGGGCGTGCTGTACGTCTATGGATGGATGCGTTGTGGTGCTTTATTTTCGGCTCAGCCGGCGCCACGACCTGAAGCCAGAGGTCCGTAGTCAACGATAGGCTTGGTATGGTCGTCCCATACTACCAAGTGTCGTGCCACAGGGAGAGCACGGCCGGAGATCCGATTGTCGGACACGCAATGGCATGGTTCTATAACATGAAGCAGACCATGTATAAAATTAAGCTGACCTCATTCTGACTCTGTGGCTCTTTGAGGCAGGGACTTTGTGGGGAGGAGATCTTTGAGGCTGAAAAAGAAATGTTCTTAGAACATCTTGGGTTCGATGCCAATGCGGCTCAGCCCAGTATACGGAATGGAAGGGCGGGAAAAAGCAAAAAAAAAAAAAAAAGTTTACTTGTGAAGGGACGGGATCCACAAGCGCGTGGCGCCGCAGTTTGGCTTGTGGGTGTGCGAAGTATATCTCGACGTATACCGACCGATTGGCATATGTTGGCAAATGTTGCCTTCTTCTGTGAATTTGCCTGGGAGAGCTGATAGCCAATCCATTGGTGATACCAACTATCAAGGTTGCTGAAGAGCAAGACCAGAGCTTATTGCGAGAAGGAATTCGAACATGGTGGGTTACTTGCTCCGGTATCATGAGATATTCGAGAAGCATCAGTCCGTACTCGATAAGATTACCACCCTAACCGGAGGTCTCGGGTCGACCCGTGCTTTTCCCACAACCAGTTGAGCATCACCGATCACCTCGGACGTCTCCATTCGCGGATGTTCTGTTCTACCTCGGCCACTCCACACTCATTTGGACTTTATCAAAACCATCTTCTGATTGCGGCATTTGCAATGCGCGATAAACAACATATTGGACGGGCACGCAAAAAGAAGCAGCAGCATCCGGGGTTGGCTAGTCTTATCGTTGTGTCGCTATTAGACAAAAAACTTAAAAGTTTCTCTCATTTCCACATATTGAAACTTATTACAAAAGACGCAATATGCACAGTTGACAACGCGGCCCCCTTCGGGCAGCGCACCGTCGTTTGATGCCTCTTCACCTTTGCGCCATCTTGCTTCTTCCGCCCCTCCAAGTATGTTCCAGGCTGTGAACAGGGGCGACCGGCAAGGAGCTATGGCCTCCTCGGATGCTCTACCACCCAGCAAGTGCCCTGCAGATACAGGTAATGCTCTCCATAATTTATTCTCCGGGTGGCACTGTCGTCTGCGTGAAGCTCGAGCCCTTCTGCTGCATTGTCTGCAAGAAAAGGAAGAGCCGTTGAAGCTCCCGCCCGATCATGTTCTTGATTGGACCACTTCTGAGCTTCTGGACCGAGCCATTTGTTTGGTTCCTTTCTTTCATTGTATACTGAGTATCAAACTGCCTGTTATACACGTGGTGTTTTGAATCAGCTCTTTTTACTGATCTGATATTGCTAGGTCGTCCCTGGTTGTAGCAGTCTGAATCATTATGATAATCCGATTGACTTTGCTGGACGAAATTGACGGATGCTACAACGGCTCCTGCTAACCCCTGTTATCGGATAATGTTGTCAAGTTGGTCATCCACGGTTTTTGATAACCTAAAACAAGTATTGACTTCGCCCGTAATCAATGGCCCAGTCTGAATGGAAGCAAACAACTTTCGGAATGAAACCAACAACTCAAACCGAATGGAGTCTCTTTCCTTGCCAATTTTCTCACCTTGTGTAGCTGCCCTCTCATACATTCTCATTCTTATTTGGCGTGGAGCAATCGTGGTCGTGAGGACCAAGTATTCTCAAAAAGGGATCCGCATCCATCCTCTCTTAACCTGGAGCTAACTATCTACGCTGTCGTATATCTGAAACAAATAGCCGTCGGCGATTTTACTTTCCTCAGCATATTTTCATTTGTTCTCTTTCGGCAGCCTTTATTATCATTGCGTTGATTGCCAAGTTTTCGATAATCCAAGGTGTTGCGTCAAATGTCTTTCGCGAGATTTGCTCTGAAGTAAGAGGCGTCGTTTCCTTTGCTAGCCTCACCCAGGCGTTCGGTGCTTCAGTTTGTTTCCCACTTACACTTCGTTTCCTTTCTTTTCTCTTCTTTTTGCTTTTCCCATCGATCTCCCATCCTGCCTACCTCCACAGAAAGCCATGATGAGGGGAGCCCTGCTAGCTTGGCCACTTTTACCGGCCCCCTGCTTGCCCACATCCAGAACGAGCAGGCATTGATTGACACACACATCGTCATCCCAAGAGAGAAGGACGCGAGGAAACTTGAGAAAAATTGGAGTTGGATGGTCGAACCAACGTCCAGATTGCATCGTCAACCGCAGCGAGACGGATATGCTGCCCACCCACCCTGTGCAAGGATGCCTTTGTGTTTGCATCAGAGAAGCTTCATTGATCATTCATCTTGACAGACATATGGCTCATGCTATTTTAAGTCAAGCTTTGCTGACATCTAAGCTGATTGTCTAGGCAATTTGAGGCTGGGAGAAGAGGCAACAATGCAGTCAAGACAAACGCTCAAACAGCCAGAAGAGGTGTCGTGCATGATACTAAGAAGCATGAATGCTGCAGAACTGCACAATTGCCAGGCATTCGTCGACAATGTTTCATCTAGTTTGAATTACTGCCGCTGTACTAACAATAGTTCTCTATCTGCCACAATCTCTGCTCAGCTCCAAGATTATCTTGTCGCCTCTTTCCTCCTTTTGCCTCCGCCCAAGATACGCACGAGTAAAACACTCCCAAAACGCCCGCATCCTCCGTTACACTCGCTCACACCCTCTTTTAGCAATCTAACGGTGCTGCAGGACTCTAGGACCAATTAGGCAAAGTGAAAGAGACCATGGACAAGACAGTGAGGGGAGGACGAGGGGACCATTTGAGGCACGAAATAAAAAACAATCCAACCGAGCAGCCAACCATGGAAGAAATGGCTGATGTACATAAAACGCCGTAGTCGACCAGTCAAATTGTGCGGATATACAACTCCAGACTGGGATTGCTAAGGGAGGGGGGAGAACCTTGTCGAGCTGGTCGCATACAACGCCTCTTCCCAACCCTTATTGAAAAATGGTTGTATCCTTCGTCGACCCATGCAAGGCCGAGCCGCAATGGAGGGCCGCTTCCCATACGACGTGGTAGGGCTAAGCATTGGATAAGCAGAATGGATCGATCGCTCACTTTTCAAATCCCTGCCCATGTCTGCTGTGCCAATTTGTAGGGAACGTACGTCTGGGGCACCTGTCTCTCATGGGTTCCTGCAGCGAGTATTTCATCTGCCAGCCTTCATGGCTTCCTTACGGCGCTTCTTCTCTGCGGCGCGAGCAAGGGAACGCTTGACATCGCCTTGCTCAAAGCTGTCGATGTCGTAGTACGTGGGGGCAATTTCCTGAAACAAATGTTAATAAAACTGTATAACAAAACTCAAGGTATTGATGATGACAAGAGAGTCATCTGGAGATATCATTTACCAATAACCACTCAGGTCGGATGCCCGTACATGTTCGGATATATTGTTTGGAGGTCAGGACAAACTCGTTGTAGAGGACCCAGTCAAATTCGGTACGGAGGACAGTCGAAGGGTGAATCAAGACAGCTTGGTCGTCCTTGACGGTGCGATAGAGCTTGCCAGAGCTTTCCTTCATGGCCACTTGCATGAAGAAACCAGCGAGAAGTGCACGTCGAATGTTGGTGTAGTAGTTCTTGTCCTCGAACGGTGTCGAAACGAGCTCCAAACCGTGCGTCTCCATGATGCGCTTAAGCTGAGCGCGAACGTTGTCGGCACTTGAGAGATGTCGGAAGGAGAGGAAGTGCTCGTGGCACCACTGCTTCGCGCTGTTGGGGTCTGATGTGGCCTGGCCCTTGAAGGCGTGGTAAGCATTGAGGAGAGTGAGATGATCACCGTCGGGATGGGCAAACTGAGCCTTCATCTCGTCGGCGCGCTTTCGGTTGTTGGCAGGGCGAGTAAAGATCTGAGGAACTGAGAGAAGGGAGGTAATGGAAAGAATCTCGTTGGAGCAGTAAAACTCGGGAGACGAGATAAGCATGACAGCGAGAGCGGGATCAAGAGGGAAAGCTGAGGCCATGCTACCAAGTGTCGTCAGCTCACCATCGTCGTCGAGACAGGCAAGATAGTTGAGTTCCTCCAGGGCACGCATCATGGTCTCAGGTGCGGGAGGGTCCATAAGATCAAAATGGACAAGATCCTCAACACCAAGCTTCTTGAGTTCCAGGACTGTGTTGGCAAGGTTGGAGCGCAGAATCTCGGGATATGTCTGCTCAATAAGTTCCTTCTTGAAGGCCTTCTCGGTATATAGACGGAAGCACTTTCCAGGCTTTGTACGACCAGCACGACCAGCACGCTGCTGGGCAGAAGCCTTGGAAATGGGCGATACCAGGAGTGACTCGACACGGATACGAGGGTTATAGATCTTTTGCTTGCTAAAGCCGGGATCTACGACATAGACAATACCGTCGATAGTCAAACTAGTTTCAGCAATGTTGGTAGAAACAATGACCTTGCGACCAGGGCGACCACCCTTGCGAAGAGGCGCAGGAGCCTTGTCGAAGATGCGCTGTTGCTGGTGGGGAGGCAGGGTACCGTAGAGAGGGTAAACGGCGAGAGGGCCAGCGTCGACCTCGCGCATCAGCTCGTCAGCCTCGAGACTGATCTTGCGACAAGCGTCCTCAATCTCGTCTTCACCCGTAAGGAACAGCAAAACGTCGCCCTCGGGCTCTGAAGCGTGGATCTGGAGAACGGTTCTTATGGCAGCCTCGACATAATCGCGCTCAGGCTCGGGGGTGTAGAAGATCTCAACAGGATGAGTTCGACCGGGAACGGCGAGCAGAGGCGCATCGTTGAAATACTTTTGGAACTTTTGAGCATCAAGAGTAGCAGACATGATGATGATTTTGAGGTCGGGGCGGCGCATGGAAATCTGCTTCAGCAGAGCCATAAGGATATCGGTTGCGAGCGTACGTTCGTGAGCCTCATCGAGAATAATACAGCTGTAGCGGGACATATCGTGGTCGTGCATGGCTTCGCGCAGAAGCATACCATCAGTCATGTACTTGAGCATAGTCTTGGGACCTGTCATATCCTCGAAACGAATGCTGTAACCAACTTCCTCGCCTAGGTTGACATCCATCTCGTCGGCGACACGCTGCGCGACCGACATGGCAGCGACTCGACGCGGCTGGGTACAAGCAATGAGCTTGCCAGTGAGATGAGGTAGCTCGTCGTAGACAACATATTGAGGAATCTGAGTAGTCTTTCCGGAACCTGTCTCACCGACAAAGACGAGAATCTGTGTTGAATGGTACTTGTCCAAAAACTCTTGGCGTTGCTTGTGGACAGGCAGATCGCGACGACCTTGGAGAATCTGGAAGTACTTTTGCGAATGAGGTCGGCCAGTGAAGGGGTTCGACTCAGAATCCTCGGCCTTAGCAGCCTGTGCAGCAGTGGTATGCTGTCTTTTCATACCAGCGAGAGGAGAGTCTGGCGAAGGCTCCTCACCGTGACCATTGCTGCTACCGTTGTCGTGCATGTGAGCAAGGTAGGGATTGTATTTCTCGTCCTCTCCGTCCTTCTTTACCTTCTTTCGCGTGGATTCGTCAGCGTCGGCACTTGAACGCTTTCCTCCCTTGATGTCGGACATTGTCTTCGGTGAGAGAGAGGGAGAAGGAGGTGAAAGAAAGTAGCGAGGCTGAAGCGGAAGGCCGTCGGTGGTGTTTTTGTTTTCTGCTAATACTAGAAAATTTTGGCGGGACCTTCTAGGCAGATGCTTATCGATAAAGAACCTTGTCGCACAGTGCATAAGATAGAGCTGCATCACTGGGTTATATCACGAGATGCAGCATATATGTGCGTACTTGTAACATCAAGTGTCACGTAGAAACTATGAAGCTGTGTGCGAGGATAACATTTTGTTGCGCATGTCGATAAATTTGCTTTGAAGAAGCATTTCCCAAACTTGAAGCTGTGTTACTGCACTGTTGCAACTCAAAATGGGCGCACACTGTGCATTTCAGGGTCTTTGCGAAGACCATCAGCTCTTTCTCTCGAGCTTGAAGTCGACAACTCCAACTCGCAGAGTCTGGGGGCACTTCTTACATATAAACAACAGCATTTGTTTCTTTGCACCAGCCAAGTTTTATTTCTTCTACGTTTTGTGTCTTCTGCTCTTTTCACCTCAACATTCTTCAACTGATACATCCCACTTCGCACAACTAATCGGTTTGGCGGGGTGAATTGACTCCACAAACAAAAATCTCAACTTTATTTTGCTGTTTCTCCCTGCGAACTCCAACCGCAAACGTCGCCTTCAGACAAACTTTGAGCTACAGTCATGGCTTCTGACGACACGGGCTTCGAAATGTCCGATAGCTTTGGTCTTCAGCGTCCTAGTTTCCATATTGGATATCACGAATCAAATCGCGATGAGCCCCTCACCGACATACAGTACGGCCATATACTCAACCATAGTGTAAGTCGCAGGTTAGCCACGCCAGTAACCTTGATTATCGATACATACTCTTTAATATATATGCAAGAAGATGCTCTAAGCCACCAATTGACTCTTGAATAGCTGGCATTTGCGACGACTCCCATCACAAATACTCATTTCCGAGATCGCGTCTTTGCTCTAGTATCTGAGCATCTTTCCGATCTATCCGCCAATGGCGAAAAGCCGACCACCAGAGCGACTGGCTCACGGGCAGAGCCTATTCTGCCCCCTTTGACTCCCAAGGACACTGGCTTGTTCCCTTGCGCCGCTGTCAACACGTACACTGCAGTCGTCAGCCCCTGGCTCGACCTTGGATCTTCTAATCCCATTATCTCAAGCATCTCTCGCCAGGTCCTCAATGTTGAGATCAACTATGCCAACTTTTGTGGTGTCAGAAGCATCATGATTCCTGGACCTCGCCAGGATGCTTCCATTGACGGCGGTAACCAGAGCCTCGCTCAATACGCACGAGCTGTTGAGGAGGCTCTTACTATTGGAAACCGACTCACTTTCTTGATCCATATGCCTATGTATCGGGAGCCTGGCCTTGAAACAGAGGGAGCTAATATCTCTTCGCTTGATACTGGTACTCCTACCAAGGCTGAAGGAAAGTCGATCGATCTCCTGGCCGCCTGGGATTCATGGCACCATGTCCGCAGTGTCTGTAACTACAACACTAGGCTCTTTGTTGGTATATCCACCCTCATCTTTCCGGATCCTGAATGAAGGCTGACTTCTTAGACAGCTCTGAAAATTCCCCGTGTCATCCCCGAGAAGGATCTTCAGGATCGTTGGTTCGCTGAGCCTTTGCATTATCTAACATTCAGCCCTGCGACCTTCCAGGCTAACAAGGCGGGTTTCCCATCACTCTCCAAACACCACCAGAACCTTATCTTCTCGTATATGCGGTTAAAGAACCTCCCATGGATTCTGCTTTGCGACGTTGGTCCAGATGTTTCATACCTCAAGGATGGCCACCAGTCTTTGCCAACTTCTCAGGACGAGTTCCCTAGCCTGGACGAAGCTGAGTCGCAACAACCCAAGTCGCAATCTTCCAAGACCAATAACAACGACTATATCTCCTATCTACGATGGCTTGAGGACCAGCAACCTCCATTCAGCTATCTCGAGAGTCCTACCTTGACCAGCTTCCAAGACTGGCTCCAGTCACCTCTCCAGCCATTGTCAGACAATCTCGAGTCAGCCACATACGAGGTCTTCGAGGGAGACCCTGTCAAGTATAGCCAGTACGAGATTGCAGTTTTTGAGGCTCTCACAGAATGGAAGGAACTCAAGAAGCCTACATCTAAGGAAGGCAAGGTCGTGGTTGCTGTCGCAGGTTCCGGCCGTGGTCCTCTGGTCACTCGAGCTCTCAAGGCATCTGAGGACGCTGGAGTTCCTATTGATATGTGGGCCGTTGAGAAGAACCCCAACGCTTATGTCTACCTTTTGCGCCAGAATGATCTTGTCTGGGGTGGTAAGGTAAAGGTTGTCAAAACCGATATGCGAGCATGGAAGGGTCCTATCATTTCCGAGGACGAGAACGGACCTGTATACGGCAAGGTCGATATACTCATATCTGAGCTGCTTGGTTCGTTTGGTGACAACGAGCTTTCTCCCGAATGTCTCGATGGCATTCAACATGTTATGTCTACTCACGGTATATCTATTCCTAGCTCTTACACAGCTCACCTGAGCCCCATCTCAACACCCAAGATCCATGCCGACATTCTCTCAAGAGTGTCCGGTGACCCTAATGCTTTCGAGACACCTTGGGTGGTTCGACTTTTTGCCCTCGACTTTGTCGCTGAGAAGGTGCCCAACAAGCCCCGATTCCAGGAGGCCTGGGAGTTCTCTCATCCTATCCCAGAATCCTCGCTTGCGGCTCTCGAGGCCAAGCGTTCTGGTGGTGTTGTTGGCGGCGGCGGCGGAAGTATGGCTGGTGCTGCTGGTGCTAACGATCATAACTCGCGATACACTCATCTTACATTTGTTTGCCGATCAAGAGGTGTCACCCATGGATTGGCGGGCTACTTCGAGTCGACTCTGTATGAGTCTCAGATCCCCGAGAACAAGGGAGAGAAGATTGAGATTAGCACACATCCCGAGCGTATTGATGAGAAGAGCAAGGATATGATCTCTTGGTTCCCCATCTACTTCCCCCTCAAGGCAAGTTTTCTCCATTCGCAATCATGAATGCAAACTAATAGACTTTTAGAAACCCCTCTACTTCCCAGCTGATACAGAGCTCGAGGTGAGCATGTGGCGACAGACAGATGACACCAAGGTGTGGTATGAGTGGCTCGTTGAAGCTTTCACATGGGTTGGCCCGTCTAGCCGTGTCAAGGTTGCCTCCTCAGATCTGTGCAGTAGTCGCCAGGTAGCATGCCTGATGTAGGCGGATGACATGAGTCATTTCGAGACGAAATGATTGGGATAAATGATGTGACGAAAGAAAAGTTTTGCTTATGGGTTTTGAAAGAGTCGAAGCTATTGGCCTTCTAGAGACTACAGCGGCTTGGATTGTGAAACACAGGCTGACTGGTATTGGCATGGCGGTTCATTAGTTAGAGGAAGCTATATGGAATTTTGAAGCGTGTTGTGAGGCTGACAATTATCCTTAGCCATGAATGTTTACCATCCTCTGTTCTTATGGCCACGAAATAGCAGCGATCAGCTCGAGTATTGTGATTTATGCTTCGCCTCCATTAAAACATAGTAGGACTTGATATGATGCTGATCTTGTCAATGCACATGATGGCCATTGAAACATAGTGTCTGACATAGTCTTTGCTGCTGGCCTTTTCACATGTTATGTCCCACTAGGCCGAGCTTCAATCGAAGTCGATATCGGTCAACTTCCGGTCAATGCAGATGTATTGTCTCACTATATACCACATTTAGTCTCGCTATTTGAAGTGTATATGTGTCCAACACATGTATCTGTAGCTCGGTGAAGGGGAAATGTGACGATGCATATGAGGATACATGACAAGGTCATGGATAAATCGCAATATGTCTCTCCATTCATAAGATGTTTTACGTGCAGAATTAACATGCGATGTCGGGGCCTGAGTTAGTCTAATTAATACTCCAGTTGTCCTATGTTGAGACAGTCTAACATATTCAGATATTGCTTAGATGTGTTCATGCGTGAGTGGAAAATATACCAGTTCCTTAAATGACTGTTAGGCGTAAGAGGCGCTGCAAGTACAGTCAATGCTGGAATAATTGGCACCTATAGCACTCATGGAGATGCCATGATGGGCACATTTCGCTGGCGAAGAGGAAGGCTTGATTTAAAGAGTCAGAAATCATCGCAAGACGAGGTGACACAAAACGTGGGGAACTAAAATTAGCTACGCCATGATCATCGAGGCACAAAAACCCCAGATTCTTGTGTAAAATTGCTTCTAATTTCATTTAGTCACCCCCAAATAAAACACGTACCGTAATAAGTGCTGCCCTACGAGGTGCCTTAGACTCATGATGGTCAGTATAAGTCAAAGCCGGAAAATTCCGGTCCCCAAGCTGGCACCATATTCATCGGCAAGACTCGGCCAAGCCCCGTAAGTTTCAGTAAAATAATTATGGAGTCCAATATCGTCATTCATCAAATTTCCATCTTCTCCAATTCTGCTTGTGGAGGTTTTTTTTTTTGTTCCGAGTCCCGTGCCGGAGCCGGAACCGGGAACTGAATCGTGCATGTATTTCCCCAGAAAGAGAAGGAAAAGGGAGCTTTTAATGGACTTCTAAAGTCGACGCCGGCGGACACTACGAAACTGTAAAATTTCAGTCGCGGTAGAAGTAGAGAAAAACAAAGCCGGGGCCGGGTATGAGCCGAGTGGAAAGCCCTGGCATTAACCAAGGGAATAGGTAGTTCGTGAGAAGACGGGTTCTTGATGTGCCAAGGATTATACAACGCCTGTTGACCAGGGGAGAGTGGCATGTCATGTCGACTACTTGTCATGACACTCTGAAATGGCGAGACTTCACAAATCAGAACAAGTGTAAGTGTAATAGTATAATTTTTTTTTCGGTATTGAATATTTCTACCAAAAACAACTCCTTTTGTTCCAACGCCGTGGTGCTCCTTGCTTGCTGTCAAAGCTTTGCAGGTAGGCCATCCAACTATACAGAAAGAAATGGCGTTGACGCCAATCGAGAACAAAAACACGGAGGTCGCAACGTGCTCCGCAGTCGGGGGGTATTCTCTATGACAAAAACCCGACTTATTTGCTTTTTCCCGTTTTCTCCCTCTCCTTCGTGATGCATATACTAGCCCCTTGTTTCACATGACGCTCCTGGCGACATAGTGCCGTAGTGCCCTAAGTGATTTCTCGAAGCGAACCCAGATGTATTCGAAGCTGAGGATGTTGCCCTGATCTGCATGGTATCTCGATGGGAAAGGTTTGCGTACCGCTCCCGAACATACACAGTGAAGTATCATCACTCTGTGCATACCACTCGGCGTCCTCGTGTACTATGTCGTGCAGGATGTATGCTCCAGGCAATAGGCCCGGTTCTCGTCATAATCTGCGCATCAACGTAGGTATTCATTCGTACATCCCGTCTTTTTTCATCCCACCGCTCCACCTATGACTCCTCGCCTCAGGCGGGAGACATATTTAACCGAAGAGAGCGGCGCCGCCAGACTCGATAGCCTCGATCTCGGCGGCGTTAAGGGGAGCGCGGTGGAAACGAGCGGGGAGCTCAGAGACGTCGAAAGCAACGCCCTGAGGAGGCTTGACGGAGCCGAGGGAGGCAGCGGGGGTGCCACCGAAGCCAGACTTCTGGAGAGGACCGTGCTGCTGGACGTGGTCGCGGTAGGAGCTGAAAGACTTGTGGGTGGTAGCAGCATCGCCGCTTCCATAGCCGGCCCAAGACTCGGGGAGCTTCTGGGCTCCGGAGGCAGGGTGAGGCTTGGGGGTGTGGTCAACGTTGGCTGTAAGAGATAGAGATGGCGTTAGCTTGTGTTGAGAGGGGTAGAGACTTGAGAACCAGCAGCATACGAGGAATGGTTCGGGGACCAAGGAACTTGATGAGGGGAGTTCGCTCAGCGTGGACAGCAGCCTGTCGGAGGGCTCGAGTAGCAGAGAACATTGTGACAGTTGTGTAGGTGGTTGGTCGGGTAGTTCGGTGAATGAATGTCAATGACCGAATCGAAGAGCGTGCTTGCTAAGTTGAGAGATGCTGATGATGATATGGACCGAAGAAGAAGCGATTGGGTTTAGAAGAATAAGAGGGAAAGGTTAAAGGAAGAGATAAACGTGGGCGAGGGCGTGATTATGTATTTGAGGAATTTGCTGAGTTGGGATGGAGTGAACTGAAGTTAGCTCAGGCCAAGGTAAGTCCCAGCCAAGCAAGCCCACCTCACTTCAGTCCAGTCCAGTCCAGTCAGGTTGTATTGTACCGCGCCGAAGCGTGCGTGCAGGCGTGCTGCAACCCACGCTCAGGTAACTTACAGGGGACGTCCCTAGGCAGCTGCTAGTGGCTTCTGTTAGTGGCAGTCTCGTCAAAATGGCGCGAACTCGACCCAAGCGAGCTAAAAGGTTGGAATCCACATCCACCAGAAAAAAATCCTCGGACACGACCAAGCAAAGGAAAAAAGCAGGCTACAATTGGCGGCATTGGCTTGCAAGCCCACAGAACAACGCGTTACCCACACTCGTCAGAAGTAAATATGCCCAAACGAAATAGAGTGGGATGAGTGTTGAGTTTCCCCAGTGGCACAGCAGAGACATGCAACAATAGAGTTGTCCAAGACGTGGGATATCAACATGGGTACTTCTCAGTGTAGGGCCAAAGACTCCGCTACATCGCATGTGCATTCGCGTGCATTTGACATGAGGGAGAGACCAGATTTACTTGTGACAGACTTCGATGGACGGCCTCATCATCAAGGAACCTTGACATGAGCTGAGAATGGATGATGATCGTCCCTCCATAAACCATCTTGCATGAGTCGAGACAAAGTCGGTCCTTGATGCCGTCGGCGGATATACCGTCCTGCATTACATGAATGTCTGGGTTAACGACCGGAGTTGGGCGGAATGGCGTGGTCCATCGCCTTGAACAACGGGGTTAAGCAACAGCCTTCAAGGTTCCAGCTTATTCATTCACTTTGAAGCCAAAGGTGAATAATCTACAAAGACCAAGAGAAATCCCCGAACCGATAACTCCATGTCCCTAGAACAAATTCACCGGTATCCTCGAACCGAACCGAAAGTTGGAGTAGCTAATGCCCAACTTGATGCTATCCACTACTATCCCAAACTCCGAAGGTGGCCACCATCTTGACTGCAAGTTGACATCCCGAAGCACACGCATTGATCATCTACCATTTGCCCTCTTGAATCTCATGGCGCTTGGTTAGAGTAGCTCCCCTTCCGCCCTAGGCTCACCATGCACCCACCTCCTTCGCCGTTGCTCCGGGATTGACAACAGAGAAAGTTCGTTTGAGCGGGGGGAACACACATTGCCTTTTTAGGGAGGCACGTTCGTCTGGGGGCGTCTGGGGGAGATTTTTGATTGTGCGGTTGGTGGATGATCCTGGTGGGTAGACTAGAGGCTACCTAGGAAGCGGACAGATGGGCGCGTCTGCAAGTGATGATCGTTACTCAAGTCAAGAGAAGTTAAGACGAGGCTGGAGGGTCTTCTCTTCTCTGCTGCACTCTGTACACAGTCTATACTCTACAGCACATGGCTATGCTGGTCTGTACAGCACAAGCGAAGCTCCATCCCGTGTTCGTGCCATCCGAGGCTGGTCCTTGACGCGATCTCACCCAACAAAGGCCTCAAGGGGAAAAAAGCTAAGGCCACGTCCATGTCAATCTGGACCCTACCTACGTAATTGAGGTGTCCCCCTGGTCCGGACTCCGAACGCGAAACGTTGTTGTGCTACGTGAGTGAGAGTGAGCTTAGCTGCCGCTCTACGCGGAGCGGAGAGGAGCGGAGGCACACATGGCCGAGACAGGCTAATGTAGAAGCTAAGACGCCGACATACAAGCGTGAAAAGACCAGCGCTACAAATTGGAGGGAGGTTACTGTACTAGGGGAGGAGTGAAAATGCCGAATAACGAAGGATTCAGCGAGTATTGGAAATCGACCTGATTGATAATGGTATTCGGAGTTACATACTCAGCACTACGATTTAAGACTTTGGTAGAATAGTTCATTTTCACACTGACAGAATAGAGACAAGTGGTCTCACCATTTAATTACATGATTATGAAATCGTAAGACGTGGCATTAGGCCCCCGCGGCCTTTTACAAAGCGAAACAGTTGTTGTGATTGATGTTGCTGAAAAATAAAAAAAAGCTGATATCTTTGAATCAAGATGGTGTTTTGACCAATCCCGTGTCGAGAACAGGCTATGACAGATTCAGATTACAACTGATTTTTATGAGAAAAAGATACGTACCGTTTTCACCACCAGGCATCTCCACTGAATTGGATCGCATCTCGTTTCGGCAGCTAAGGAAGCACCACTGACAATGTGGTGGAATTGGTAAGAGAGTACGACAGATCCAAGAGGATATCTGTCAGCATTTGTTCTGTTCTCCTCTGGAGAAATTGCTTATAAGCATTGACTGAGTTAGAATGGCATCCCATCCCGATACTATTCTTTATACTGTTTAGACTATTGTAGCCCTCGCGTAAACTTCTCAAAGCAAAAAGCCCGATCTTGCATCAATTGCCAATCTTCTCTTGTTGTTTCATCAAGGCTCCAGATCCTCTTCCTCCGCCTCAACTTGACTTCACTTGGGAGCGCTTACACCGGGATCCGGCATCGGGCGTGGAATGGTCTGTGCTTGTTTCCTTCCGTGCATCGTGTTACTCGAAGAGTTCTCATTGGATCTGTTGAATTAGCTTATTTCGTGCCTCACGTCGACGTTCCCGCTCCTTGTCCTCTTGTCCATTTGGGGTAATTCTGCTGGCACGTGAAATCGAAGGAGGAGGTTTCCTCTCATGTTGGATTTTCTGAGGTCGAATCTCGACTTTTCATCTCCGGGTTTTGTATGAGATGGCATTATCCCTCTGCCATGGCTTCAATTGTTGACTTCTGGCATACAATAGACAAGGATGGGAGTCAGGAAAGAATCCCTTCTCTAATTTGTGAAGAAGACAAACAATTTTTGGCAATCAACAACGACAAGCCACTCTCATGTTGTCGTTGTTCTCGTGCCCTGGAGAACCTGCCATCCATCTGTGTCTCAATTCGACAAATTCGCAGAAATCTATGGGTGCTTCCTCCAAGCTACCCCTCCAAGCTGATAAGATAACAGGATCCTGCCAATCAAATGCTCGGGCTCTTGCTTGGGCCTGTGCCGCTGATTTCCAGCTTTGGCTGAGGCGGGATTGGATCCAGGATTGCTCCGACTTTACACAAAGATCCATCCATCCATCTGACTTGCATCTATTGTATAAGTCTTCCAGATGTTAGGACCAGTCAGCCGCGGAATCTGGCCATGCCTGATATCCTCCGAATGGAAAGTAAATTGTTGCGTCTGGAAGCACCTTAGAGACATCTCGCGTGCAACTTTCCCAGCAAGAATACCGTATAATCTGAGTAAATTGAGTAGTGCCTGTGGATCCCGCTAGTGTGATTTTACAAGTTGTAATTGGCTGATAAAGGAATATAGATCTGATTTTTTGCTAAAAATTGCATATTAGTATGATTGGTCAAATGGGCATTCTGGCTTGGATCCACAGGCACTACTCAATTTACTCAGATTATATGGTATATGGCCCCCCGATGTTGCACGAAACATGAACCAATGCAGTTACTTCAAGAATCTCTCTTGAGCCTCGGGGGTGCAACGATAGTCTGTGCTAGTATCTTTTACTTGAACACCATAAAAATGGAGCCGTATACAGGGTCTCGGGTGATATCCTACAGGAAGAGGCCTGGGAAAGACATCACTGAGCCAATCGAGCTCAGACAGGCCCCTTGGCTTACTCAACTGAAAAGAGCAATATACTTCAGGTAGCACAGATCTTTGCAGGTGACGATGGAAGTGTGGGCAGCGTAGGAAAAGACGAAACTACGTCGGATCGTGGAAGACCATGATCTTGCAGAGCAGGGTTCGGTGAGCCTCGTTGTATCTGTACAGAATCAGTGTTAATGCATAGCTCCAAGTAAAATTGCAGTAATAAGACTCACACTAGTTGGCATGTGTGGGCAAGATTTGCTCCTTGTATGCATCTACCAGACTCTGGCTGAAAGAGAGATTCATGCGGTCCCTTGGGAGTTGAACTATCGTCGCATATGTGGTGGCGCCATCCGCCCGTTGGTTCAGGATGATAGAGATATTTAGTAGAGCCTTTAGTATCTACGAAAGCAACGTGTATCCTATAGCGATCAAATAATTCATAGTATATACGCTGTCGCAAACTCCAGTCGAGCTTTGTGAAAAAAAAAAAAAAAAAAGGGGATTCCTTCTGGAGGCATGGCCGCTTCTTCGAAGGATTCAAATATCATGGCTAAGGTAGGTGACCGATGTCTGGCTCTCTGTCGAGAATGAATATTGAAGAGGGAGTAGGGTTTTGTCTTGCTGGCAAGTGTCGGGTTCATCTATTAATCCACATCGGGCTTCAAAGAAGACAACAGTCCCAAGTTCTCATGGTTGATTTGCAACCTGAATAACGGGAACTGCAAGATGAGTAAACAGCGACTTATATAAAGAAAGGATAATGTTTGTCTTCCGATTTGAGTCATTCGCAGTGTATCTATGTTAGAGTTGAGGCAGCGAAGATGCAGCTCGGAAGCTACTTCTGAAATAACCTACACTTATTCTACCTTATTCTTTTTGAGGTCTTGAGAACCAGCATGATCTACGGAGGGTCACTATACCTTGAGGATGTGCACTCTCTGTTGCATTATCTCTAAGGTGCCTTAGTGGAGCTTCATAAAGCATTTTCGCAACTAAAGAGAGTGAAATCACGGGCAGGGAATAGTAGGGTAAAAGAACAAACGGTCCGTCAGAGCTTTCTGGCGTCTAAGGGTAAAGCTATGAAGTCTGTGTAATTATACTTGAGTACTGAGTAAGTTATGTTCCAGCACTGGCAAACACTGGAAGCAACATGGATAATCAGCTCGGTAAGTAAGTCATCAACATCCTCATCATTATTGACACTAGCAATAATATAGAAGTAGTGCTAATATAAATACCCTCCTCCTTTCTCCCTCCTTTCTCCCTCCTTGCTCCCTCCTGTTCCACCCTTTCATCCTCACATCGCCGCCTCTACACCAGAGATCGTCACGAACCTCCCCAATATGGGGCCCGAGTTCGAGAAGGGTCATGCCCAGGAGGGCTCTCTGTTCTTTACAAAATTGCTCCCAGAACTCAGACAAAATGTCTTCATCTAGCTCTTCGGAAACTCAACCGTGTACATAATATTCCCTCAAACTAAGGGATAATTTAAACGAGAGGGCCGTCCTAAGTCTTCAAAGATCCCCAGATGGTGTCACTGCATCTGCAGAAAAGGACATCCTGAGATACCACTTCCACATCGGCACTTGGAACAAAACCACAAATGGTGCTACTTTTCGGCGAATTTTATGTTCACTTATAAATGGGCGTAGGTATATCGGGTCGAATCTGACCGTCAGCCATATATTTACAGATTGTAGGTACCAGAGCGACCTTCCTGTGCTCTCTTGTACCAATGAACTCATGCTTGACGAAGCAAAGGATTTTGCGATCTTCAACTCTTGGGTTGACCCTAGTCAAAAGCCCATCCGGTCGCTGGCATTGTGCCTCGATAGCGTAGACAGCGAAGAGTCTCACCACAACATCGAACAGCTTACGGCTACGTTGTTTCACACTTCGCTTCCGAAAGGGCTGGGAGTCCGTATTTACATGCTTGATCTTACAGCAGATGAATATGATGACGATGATATGAATGAACTGCGCGAGTTCAAGCACGACCTGTGAATTGGAATCAACGGGTTTGTGTATGCGCTGAACCACAGCAAGGTCGTGGTGCTTGGCTTGTATCTACGGAAAGAAATAGAGGAGATTATGGAAGCTGATAAGTACCGCGATGGAGAGACTTGGGCAAATGTACATTGCGAGTATGATGAAAATGGTACCTTCAATGAGGTTGGTGGCGATCCAGCGTCCGATGATGAGAACTATGGTATCTACGTGTTTCCCACTCAGGGGGGTTTCTAATGCTTCGAATGGGTAGGTAAGGTACATATCAAAGGACTGGATGTAATGGAAACATGCTAACTTGGTAGCTATTTCCATTTAGTATCGACTGAGCCCCCCGGCTTGCCTCAAGAAGGCACATCTGAGGGCGGTCGATGTAGTCTGATATTCAAACTTATGTTATTTTCCATGTAACCAACCGCATGACGATGTAGGTGGCTGTGAGTCATGGGAATCCGCCTTCTCGCTTAGTGTATACACTATATCTCAGTCTCAGACGTAATTCGGGCTCACAATTGAGGATAGAGGTCTCCGAAAAGAGAAGCGCTGCATATGGATCTCCGTATATACATTGCTATCTTCCGAGTTCTTTGACAGCGTCCAATATAGTCACTTTGGCAATGAAGTGGTCCGCGTAGTTGCGATATACCAATTTCGAAGGTATTGATGGTTCAAACTTAGATACACAATGTCTGCTTCATGTGGAAAAGACTTTGTTTCGTGAACCAAATCATGTACAGCATGAGGTATATATGACTTCTTTGGGTTTCGTGATAAAAAGTAGTAAAAGCTGTCTCACCTCAAGATCAGGCTCACTTCATTCTTTCATAAAAAGATCATCGGCCTGCTATAGCTACCTTCTAGCCCCGTCTGGGCTTGAGAATGCATCTTCATCCCGCAGTCCGTCGGGACCTTCCTCGGGATACTCCTTTCCACCTTTGAACTTATCAGTAACACCATGAATTACAGTCTGCAACCAATACTGCGTCCCATTTGGAGTTGTTAGCGTTTTGGCTACATAACTGTCTCCAACCAAGTATTCCTCCTCCAGCGTGCCCAAGTATGGACCAAATATCGGGGTGTAGTCAGCCGAACGCCATGCAATGGATATAGCACATATACCGCAAAAGCCACGGAACCTACCTGGGGAAGACATGTACTCTTGGAATGATGGGAATTTGTTTAGGGATGTATTGCTTTGCTTTGGGGATATGACGAGAAGCTGGGCAACGGGGGAAGATGTCCACACTTGCAGCACATTGGGCCTAGTTTTCACGCTGTTAGTTGCCTGGGGCAAGTTACGGAGCCGATATACACTGGCAGGCTGATGACTGTTCGAAAGTCAATTAGACAATGATGGCGATGGAATCTCAGGCTTAAATCACAATTGGAGGCCACGGATACTCCTCGTTAAAGTTGACAGTGTAACGAATAGCAGCACACAGACATCCGCCCGTGCCGCAGATGGAGTATTTTGACTCTTGTCAATCATGACGACCTGGTGATAAGGTACGCGAAACAAATAATGAGGAAGATAGATGGAATATATAGAAGTTGATAGCTACCGACATGAAAGTCGACAGTTCATCGGCTTAGACGTCGAAGTGATACGACGAATCATAACTGATTGGATGGCCATTCCCGTATGTTCAAGACAGCCAATCATGAGTTGCATAACCATGAACATGACTACAATCGACTCTGACCAAATATAATCACCAGGAGAATGTCTCTTTGCCTATGAGTAAGGTAATTTGAGGACAATCATAGTTCATGTTCTAATTTACTCCTGACTATAGTGCCCAAGATGCCTGAACTCTTCCGCTTCAAAGCTCTGCTATTGGTGAGGTGTCAAACAATGGAAACCAGAAGGTACTTAAAGGAGGCTTAGAAGAAGATATAACCGTCATCTTTATTGTCAAAAGCCTCGCCGAATATATCGCTTTGGCCAGGGTCATGTTGCTCTTCCACAGAGAAAGCGAATTTGTCGAGGTGCCGGGGGTTCTGCAGGTACGGTGGTGTGTGTCCTGGAGGTATTATGCGGGTTATTTCGACGTATGACCCTATTGCCTGGTGGGTTCCAAGAGACCTAAGTCTCGAAGTCAACTTCTTCTTGAATTCTGACGACTCCTAGTATACGAAGGATGTGATACAAGATTAATAGACCTTATATAATGTGGGGAAAGCTACAAAATTGAGAAGTGGGCAGCAGTATGTCTCTGGATACCTACTCATTACTAAATTTAAGACACCGCCGTTGGAACAACAGGCTGAGGACTTTGCTATCTACCGGTTGTGTAACCGCCAAGGCCTGCACGCTGATATCCGCTAGTCATTCTGATTGGATACATCAAGCCGCCAGCCTTGTTTCTGTTCAACACTTTGCATAGGAAATAGACTACTAGGGGATTGAAGAATCATACTCTAAATAGTTCTGGTATTTCTTCTCTGATGCCGGTACTTCCTTGTGAAGTAGGGATGCGAGAGGTGGTCTCACCACTGCAGTAGGCCGTCACGAGACTGCAAACACTCCTTTAAAATTCTCACTCGCATGTGACAACCTACCATCTTTCGAAATAAATCGCCCTCATTTTTGCCGCTTAAAGATTTTTGGGTGGTGTGGCAGGGTGGTAGTCTTCCTAGGACGGAATATGTTGGACATAACCCTTGACTCTCATGAGGGTACAAGCACTTGAATATGATCTTCAATTCGACGGCGATCTTTCAAGGATACATTACTATTTTAAAGAAGTTGAAACTACTGAAAAGACGTTACGGTCTCTTGTTTGGGACTCGAAGTGCTTTTGTGGTTAGAGAGTTAACCTTATTCTAACTCTGACGACCTTGGACTTGAGTTTATTCGTGTGTCGTTTTCGAGATCACTTAGAGTTACCCACTTGATATAGTTATTCTGAGGTTGCCTAATATTAAAGTTGCTATTGTAAACCTATCAGATCCTCTTGATTTACTACCTATTCTCTTCTATCGTCCAGTTCTCAACCTCTTCCTCTTTTCATCCTCTACAATCATGCCCCTTCCGGAGGCTCATACAGAACAGCAACTCAAGACCGCACCTTATCCAAACGCGATATCAAATTCACGTATCCCGCAGCGTTCCAGCATAAATCTTCCCTCTTTCAACTCCCTGCTGAAATACGTATCTAGATACACGAGAACATGTTCGGAAACAAAGTCGTTTATATTTGATTTCACGGATATGGCGAAAAGTATTATCGAAAGGAATCTCCGAAGGATGCCCAAAACCAGTGGATTCATTGTGTTTGTCAGTGTGGACGAGAAGTGATGCCCCATTTTCATGATGAAGATGACCATGAGTGGTGCTATCTATCTTCAAACATTATCAGAGCCTGTCAATCGGCGTAAGTCTGAAATGTTGGCCAATGCCCTAGCCTTTTACACCAGATTCACTTACATAGCTGTAGGTACACGGAGGGCATACCAATCCTCTACAAGACAAATACGTTGTCTTTCTGCTGCCTTCAGGAATTACGAAACTTCCAAGAGCACAACCTCTAATTTTCTAGTCTGGTCCAAGCCTTCGACCTTTCTGGGGCAGATGACAGCCGTCACTGGCCAGCTTCGTTACACCGCAAGCATCGACGGAAGAGGGAACAATACAACAATCGCCCTTGGCTACTCGAATTACATGAATTCCGAGATGTTTTTGAGTCTTTATGGTTCCAAGAATACCCTTCTCTCTTCAGTAATGTCAGTTGCTCGGCCAAAAACGTTCGTCTTTATTTTGAAACCGGTTACATTTATCTTTTGGGACACCTGCAAATCTTGACTCGTTGGGAAAACGTGCATTTTGGGCAACTTCAGATCTTCATTGATACTGGTAACCTGAATGTTATAGGATAGATTGCCGACATAATCAGAGAGGTAGAGCTTGTGCAGCCGAACAGAAAAATCGAGATCATCACGGAGGATAATGAAACTCTCTGGAAGTTTTATAAACAGCCGTCGGAGGACAGAGGTTCTTTACTTGGCACTATATTCACAAAACTTCTCATAGGAGAATGAGAAACCTTGAAGGCTACCAAGGTATAATCAAAATTTGTGCCCGCATCATCAATGTTAGCGCACATCGATTCATAAACTATCGGACAAATTGCACCGTCTACCATGATTCAGTGACTATCATGTACAGTAACACAAAAACGACAACTCTCTCAGTTCCTCCTGCGAATGACATCCCGGACAATGTTTCTACACTCGCTCGGATCCTCAAACACGTGCCAAGCTTCAACCGGTACATCCTTAAAAGCCTTTTCAAACCGCTCAAGCTGATTCTTCTCTTCGATGCCAATAGCGGCGACATCTTTAGCCTTGCGAATTAGGATCATCTTGACCCAGACCGGGAATGTTCGATAGCTATCAAAGAGTTAGTACAGAGGTCCCATATCAGTCAGGGCCTGCTTACATTTCACCATAAGCTTCAGGATCAGATTGTGTCGAGTCTCCAATGAGGATGAGCTTTCTCTTTGGTAACCACGAGTGGATCTTCTTCATGCGATCGGTCTTATACTCCTCAGTTCCCATTGTCAGCGCCGACAACAAACCTGCTACAGTGCGCCAGCTCGAGTCGCGGAGGATTAGCGTGCCTTGTGGGAAGTAGCGGTCCCTGAACTCTCGAAGAATAGGATACAGGTTGTATGGTGATGCTGAGAGGTAGAACCATGGAGTATCGTGGGGAAGTAGAGTTTGCAGATCAGAGTACAGCTCGGGCATGCCAGGGACTGGTGTTGGCTCGTCGACAAATGTGGTCTTCAGGATGCCAAGGGGATCACTGGTCAGTGTGACTTTAATGGTATCGTCGATATCTGGTCCTTGTTAGTGAGATGGATGATTCAAATATGGAGTTCAACGAACCTGATATAATGGCCCAGCCCTCAGGTCCGGCATAGTACGTTTGCATTTCATGAATACCGTTGGCCCCCTGAGGTACCAAAGCCGTTGCATCAATTATCGACCCCTTATGGTGACTATTAATGGGCTCAACACTCGTCGTGATACCATTAATACTTGTCGGTCCCAGTTTAATCTCCTTCTTCTTGTGCTTGATCCAGAATACCCTCGCAGCCTGAATATCCCAGAGGAACGGAATGATTCTCTTCTCAATAACATCCCGCTCCGCCGCATCGTCTGCCAAACCCAACGTTGAAGCAATCCCAGATACTATATCCGCCACACGACATTTGGGCTCGTTCTCAAACACGGCAGCGACAAATTCGGCCTCCCATTGATCAGTCTCGGGGTTGCGATACGCCGTGTTATCCATCAGCCACAAGATATCACCAGCGTCGACGGCTTTTCCAAAAGGATTCAGTTGTGCAAAGCGTGAAAGCCATGCTGAGACATTTATAGGCGCCGAGAGAGCAGCAGCTTGTGTCTTTCGAAAAGCAGCCGATTTGGGATCGGGCAGGTCGTGCTCGACCTTGTCGAAGTTTCGGGTCTTTCGGGTACGCAGTTGCATATCGGCAGCGGAAGCGCGAGGATCGAAGTCTAGTTTGTCCGCCATCCTGGAATACGATAACGAGCTGAAGATATATAATAGACGAAGTTGCCTTGGGGATGCAAACGAGGTCTCGTGCTGTATGAGTCCTAGGGACAGTGAGGCTGTATCAGGAGCCGCAAGATCTCGTGGATGTCTAGGTCAGGTTTCAGGGTGTGAAAGTGCGAAAATAGGCAGTGAGACAATGTTTTATGCGTTATTCTCAAGGAACAAGTCTCATGAATTACAGAAGAAGGTTCAGGGTCTCAGTCACAGGAGGAAAGCGCGTGTGTTAAGGCTTATAGCGCCTTAGTTCAAGCTAAGCCTTGGCTTAATATACGTGACCTCATATGGAGATCTAGTCAATAGCGTAGGGAATTATCTCAAATGCTGCGACGTGCTTTGTTTAAGGTCGTCGACTTGTGACGTCGCTGCGTGATACTAGCGACGCCGATCTTTTAGGATTGTGGGGGTGGAGATTTACCCGCGTGGGCGCTATGCCTAGAAGAATGACCCGTCCAAAGCCAAGATTGGACCAGTTTGTGTGGCTTGCAGTGGGCTGTGCTTTAATTCTGCCAAAAACAGGACTCAAACAGCAATAAAGCGTTGTTCATGCTACCATCATATTTACAGTTGACCTCTCGGATGTTGGATTTGCCTGGCGAGAAACTAGGTACCCTTGCAATGATCGATCGAATATACAGGGGTTAGATCAACTGCCGTATTACGTCACACTCTTAACTTGAAGCTATATCACGAGATGGCCTATGAATGCAAGGTGCCTTGCCCAAACAGAAAGAAACGGGCACTTAATCCTGTAAGATAGGATTAATTTTTATTTGATCAGTCAACTTCAACTCAATCTCTCAACAGTTGTCGTTACGCGACGACTATTGGTGTCCCGCTTCCTGGTAGTAGAACCTTCATCCGAGCCGGCGATCTTGGACCCCCTCTTGTTAGTCCCTCAAGGTTCGGACCGTACTTCAAGAGCAGACTTCACTCAGGCATTGACGGGGCATAAATGCTTGTCAAATCCGTATTGACATTCATAGTTTGTACACATAAAGGTGCTGGTTCCCGCTTGTATTGATCAAGTGAAGCAATTCTATTCGCTTCCAACGCCATCCATCTATCCTGTCTTTAGTCATATATGCATTTCCGTGTCTCTAACCTCCGGGTATCGACCAATACCAATGCAATGCCGAATGCAAACTTGAAAAACAACTGATTATACACGCTTGCTTGCCTAAACTACCATCCTCCGTAGAGCCAACCCTGCTTCTTCTTTGGGCTGAATAGCTCATCCTTAATCTCTTGCAAAACCGTCCCAACCGTACCCCTCATGGCTCTCTCACTTATTGTGAACGAGTCGTAGAACAAGTGATTGGATGCGTCTTGGCACTCGGCCGTGAGTTTGTCCTGATCTATGGTAAGATCAGATACATCAGCCTTGATGCACGGAGTCCAGACGTCGGCAAATCGCATCGTATCGTTAGCTGGCATTGTGCCGCGTCCTCGCAGGTCTACCACTACCGCGTGCTGCATCTCACTCTCCGTCATAGCATTGAGAACTGCCTTTCCAAGATCCACCACCAGCCCGTTACGCATGGGGTATGGAGCTTGGATAATACGCTCGTCCTCGTATGCCTTCTTCGCTGAATCTTCACTGTGCTCAACTGGCTCAACACTTTCGGCTCTCCGGCTCTTGCTTGATGGTTTCTCCTGAGCAGCCAGCTTCTGAGGCTTCTTTGTCGATCTTTCATTCCACTCAGCAACTGCGAAGTCCACCTCTTGGTTCCAGTACTTGGTCAATTCCGCAGCGTTTCGAGTATGCTCTACTACACTGTTGGGCGCTGGTGGTGCCTTGCGAGCTTGCCATGCGGGTGTGAGAGAAACGTCAAAAATCATGGGCGCTATTATGCGAAAGCTCTCGAACTTGCGTTTATCGACATTGTCCAGAGCGCTGGGCGCTGTCAGCTCTCTGATCTGGGTCTCGGTCGCACTCGTCCAAAAGTCGGAGTACGCGATAGAATTGGGGTCTAGTGATCGCTCGTAGAGTATTTCAGCCTGGTCAAGAATAACCCTGGCCATATCTGTAATGATCTCCTCCGATTTCGTCCTCGGCATTGCGGCCATGTTCCAAATTTCCCATGTGCCAAAGCTGAAGATCCATAGCGTTTCGCGTGGAGGTTGATCAGGTGGCGGCATCGCAAGGAAGGTTTTCACTTGGCTGGCTAGGTCAGGGGCCTTGTCTGGAGTTGGATATTGTTTAGCAATGTAGTTGTAGTCTAAAGCTGGTTTTTTCTTCACGTGCGTGTGTTTTGTGATGTTGAGAAGATGTTGTACTCCATTATCATATAGATCGTTGCTGATGAGGCCCCTGTTCGGTTGGTCTTTTGGTACAAATGAAAGGTAAGAACTGCAGTTGAGCTAAACATCTGTTAGTATGTAATATCAATATCGCGTCCTCGAAGTTTAGTGACTTACTTGGTCGCATAGCTCTTCTGTCCATGTTTTGCTCTTGGGGTCTAAGACGTTGCCCACAACGTCAGGGGAGCCGAACACAACGATCCTTAAATCTGATTCAGGTTCTGGCTCATGTCTACCCCAAGAGAATAATCCGGTGTAGCCATTTCGGAGCTGACCACCTGATAAGCGATTCGGTAAAACGCCAAAGATAAGGAAGCTAGTGAAGAAGATGGTGACGATTTGGAGGATGAGCTTGGGAGCGCCGCGCCATACGCGAGTAGAGCAAAAGATAAAGAGATTCTTTCCACCAAGTCTACTCATAACAGAATCCTGTCTGTCACGACGACCTGGGAGTTGATGATCGAGCTCTGCGGGTGATTTCCATCGTGCTTGAAACATGATGCGCTAGAGTCGAGTACAAGCGACTAGGAGAAAAAGGCACGGCGATTTCAAGAGATATTGATGTGGGCCATGGGCAAAATGTATATGTTGTGTGGTGTTGATGTGGCTGAAAAATTGTAGACAAAAATAGGTTAAGCCTAGAACTGGGAAATGCAACTCTGATGCCGATGATCCGGTGGTGAACGCCCAATCTGTGAAAGTGGTCTCTCAAAGTGATTGAGCGTAGGGTTTGGAGAGGTATGCTGCCAGTGGAAAGTAGTGATTAAGTTTAAGAGGCGTCTCGAAGCAGGACGCATGAATAGCCAGAAACGGCTTCAGGGGAAATGTCAGAGGAGATTCGAATTTAATGATGATATGAAGGTTTATGATATGTTATTATGCAATATGCAATGGTTGAAAGTTTATGTGACGAGAGTTTGAGGTTGGTAGGAGCAACTAATTAGTCCTGGATTGGAGGCTATAACAAGAGAGACAGGGCTATAGAATAAGTTAACAGAATTTATGAGGGAGCAAGCGATTTATCTGGGCTATCAGGGATATGTCTCGGGGCGAATAAGTCTAACGATTCCACTAAAACTCCGATCAAATGGCCATGCAATTGTCTTTGCCAAGCCATAATTATCTCATCACCACTTGTTGCGCGGCCAAGACCTTTCACAGACTTGGTATCGCGGGATGTGGTGAGCCTAAAGCGATTCAGGCGAGAGATCCTTGTATCAAGAGTGGATTTCCATGTGGCCAAGAACTAAAGCCAGCGAATCTGATTCGAGAGCTCAGCATTTATCTTCTGTCCTCCTGAGTCTTGAGAGGCAGGCATTGGAAGCGAAACGTCACGGTTACAACGGGAGCCGGCCGGCGTGTCTGTACCCACATCCCGGTGCCGTCTTCCGGCCTCGTCATCCGTGGCAGTAACGTTGGTTCTGTCCAGACTCCCACTGAATCTGTTCTGTCTTGTAATTATTCGACACTTGTTTAAATTAGACCCAAGAAATGCGTCGTCAGCAGTGGAGTCTGAGCCTCCCCCGGCGGTTGGCGCCGCCTAGAACCTGTAACCAAAGCCACAGATGAGCAGTGAGCACCGGCCAAGCAAGAATCTCGGATTTTGAAAGTTGAGACTATCGATGGTTTGTGGGGAAGTGGCCGAGTGCAACAGTTAATCATTGAGTGAGCTTGATTCATTGTTTGTTGTTAGTTGACCGCAACCGGTAATAACGCACGAGACAAACTTCGTGTCTCCAGGTAACGATGCATCCGGTCCATGACCCACGGATATCTGTCGCGCAAGATAGTCTCGCATTCATGGATGCTTTATACTCGCTTTTACTTGTTCATTACGCACCTCTTTTCTTCGACTGACTTCTCGATCAATGGGAATGTACGTCATGATTATTTCCCCATGTTCGGAGCGCTCGGTTACGTCATATATAATTGAACGAGCGCCGAGCCTCTACCGCCTGCTTACAACCGGTAATCGACTCATAATGAGGTCTACCCAGGAATCCTACCTATTCTTGAGGCACTAATAAAGGGTCCAGTCTTGTCTTACTCGATACTCAACCACAGAAAGAGTCTGTCGTTCACAACATAACAATGTTCCACGAGATATTTCTCAAACATAAAACAAAGAGATCTTCACTGAAATACCACGGGCTGACCTCAGCCATGCAAGCCTCCGCCAAGCCAAGAACTACCACATTTGAAAAATGGTCTAGAATAAACAGTTTTCTCCAACTAAATTCCTTACAGTCTGCTCGCGGTTCTTTTTGTGCCGTTAGAATGTCGTGCATCTGGCACTATGAGCCCTCGTATGTAGCATCAATAGCTTGATTATTTGAGGCTCTCAGCTCGGCGGCAACTCCGTGATGGCTCAGCAACCCAAATCTTTGTGGCTCAGCACCAGCGTTAGAAGTTGAAAATTACTGAAACTGTGGCTGCCACCGTGTTTGCTTTTTCTATTTTTGTCTCATCAGGATGATTGAGTGCCAGTGCCCTGAAGTAAGAAGAGTAATCGCTCTTTGACATGAAGCATCATACCGAGCCCCAATGACACCCAGAACGATTGAGCTTTTGATCGACATGAGGATTGACTTAGATTATCCTCAGCAGCGTTACACAGGCTCCAAAGGGGAATGTCACTCGATGATGCATACGGACTGAGGGAAACAACCTCGATAATGCTGCTTATTAATGGTTGTTCTTTCGCCTTGCTGTCGAATGTTTGTGATATTTATATGTCCAATGGACACGTCTACTCGAAAGAAGAACACCTCCATTTCATCATTACTTTCAAGATCGATTTAATCTGCGCCATTTAAGATAAGCTTAATCACCACAGCCAACAACATGGGATCTGCATCCACCTATTGGTTCTGCGATGATGGTTGACATAGCTGTTGTAAAGTTTATGCGGTTAGACTCTGGGGAGAATACCTGATTGGAGTGGTTGGCTGCCACCCACGTATCTGTCTTGGCAAGTTAGACTCTGAGTGAGGCATAGGGATTGTTGTATAACAACCCAACAGTGCCCATGCCATTCCTGTATGTTAGACCGACTGGTTAGGGTTTCCTCCGATACACAAGATGAGTTGAATTATGCTCGGAGATTGCCACGACAGAAGTGGCAGAGCCAAGATACTTTAGCGAATAAAAGTCGTGTCTTAGAGCAATAACGTGTCTGAGACTTCTATAGGAACAGCAACAATGCTCAACCCCTTTGCCAAGCCGAGACCCATTGTACAGACTCGACGCCGAATAAACTATCTCTATTACCACTTGGACATAGAGAGTTCAAGGGCGAACTCGTGTAAGTGGAGGTAATTGAAGCTGCCCTTGGCGCAAAGGGAGGAAGACTCTCTTTCTAAGATGAAAATGGCTCCAAATGGACAAATAATGATGATTATCAAGATAAACACATTGTTTGCGCAAATTTTTGCTCTTAATGCTGTTATTAATTGGAAGGATGGGGATTTCTTTTTATAGATTTGGAGCAAAACCTGGTTTACTTTGCTGTCACATAACAGTCGGGCCCCACTATCAACGACCTACAACACCGCAAAAGTAAAACTAAAATCTTGCATTTGAGAGCTAATTTTCTGGTCCTGACCAGAGTATCCCTTGAATTCATACTGGTGAGACTTATTCTACAGTTTATTTCCATATAATAGCGAAGTGAAATTAATGTTGCTCTGTTGATTGGGTTCTAGAAATCGTGTCAGAGGCGTATTCGAGTGGCTTATGCACGTGCAACTCATCCTTGCCTTGCTGCCTTGCCTTGCCTTGCTATTACCATTGCCATTGCCAGGCTTCTGGATCGGGTCCCTTGAAACTGTAAATCCGTCACCAACCACGTATCGGCGTCAAGTGAACTAAGTTGGTTGTCTGTTACTTGCTCCCCTCAGCCTCCTCTCAACAACATCTCATCCCATTCTCATTCACCGCGGCAATATACATCGACTATACCGCCGAACTCTCCAAGCCTCTATCCATCAGCACTAGCCTCAGCAGAACATACTTCGGCTATCGCTACGTACATTGCGCATTTAGAAACACAAGCTTGCACTCCCTTGCTGCCCACTATCGAGACCCGTTTCTCACTCACGCACGCCGGCCCAAACAAACAAACCGCCGCACACCCTTATCCTATCGATCGAATACCATGTTTACGTTGTGTCTTGCGACTGCGACCCCTTGAGTCATGCCATGATCGCCTCTCGATCGCCTCCTTCGCCTGCTGCTTGCTTCGCCCTACACTACACCATCGGATGCTGCCCCAAGGGTGCGCTGCCCTCTTCACACTACCGTGCCTGGCCTGACGTATTGGTTCCCTTACGCAATCTCGAGCGCTTCCGCGCTCTCCCCCCACCCCACTCAGCCGCCGTCGACATTTTGATTCACTCTCCTTGACGCAGAGCTCAGCCGGTCCTTCGGTATGCTGTCCCATCTGAGGTTCCACAGGCGAGGGCCCTCGAATCCTGCCTCGCCCTCTCCCGATAATAACCCTACTTCACCTGTATCTACTGCGCCTTTCTCTCCCGACGCACTTTCTCCAGAATTGCGACCGACGTCATCGAATCCTTCTGCGTTGCCTCCCACTCTACCACCCATAGCTCGTGTTACCACAGAGGATCTCAGGAAATCACGAGATAGTCGCCAAAATGCTGCAACAAGCCCGCTAGATCCCCCTCGACCGCAACCGAATTCTAAAACTTCATCATTTAACAAAGGATCGTTCATTGGTGGCGTTGCTCTCAGAAAGTATCAGCGTGATTTGGAAGCTCATGCTCTTGAAACTGCGGACAACGGAAATGGACCGAGTCTACTTGGACAACATTCAGCATCTCAGCCAGCATTAACTTCAAGTAATCCTCCTTTGCGACCATCGCCACAGGTTTTAAGGAATACAAAAGCTACATCCTCTTTCAGTACACCTACAGATCTTCAGCACTCAGCCGCTGCACCTACCGGTCGCCGTCCTGCAGGTACCCGACTGGTTACAGAACTACCCTCGCTTACAGAGACGACAAGCAACACCGAAGCCCCCAAACCCAAGAAAGGGTTGCCGTTTCTCAAAAAACCAATGTCGACCTTATTGATGAGGCGCAAGAACAGTCAGCATGCTCCTGACTTGCGCCCATTACCCTTGGCTAGGCGCGGGGAGGATCCGATATATGATCCTCGTATCATGGGAACTCGGGTCCATGATTTCAGTGCCCCGCGGCCCAAGAAGAATACTCCGAATCGGGACACTGTGCAGCCTCCTTTCGTCTCTCCAGTCCCTAATTCCGCTCCCCTTACCGCACAAGAGACGTTCCTGAACCCGGTTACCACTCTGGCAGACCAGACTCCTCTATCAGCCACACCTCTAACACAGCGAGAGCCTAGTAATGCTTCCGAATCCATTTACTCTCAAGATTCAAGGGCCCTCAAGATGACACCAAGCACAGCCTCTACCGCAGCTCAAGTCCCTGCAGCACAGATGGCTGCCCTTTCCTTGTCAGATGCGCCTCCTGTGCCTCCCAAGGACGATATCCCCATTTCGGTCCAGCCAAGATCGCCTCAAGCCTCACGATTGATTGACGAAGAAGCTTACATCCATGAAACATCATCAGCATCACCTCGGGCTGGTAGATCAAGAGGCCCCTCACTCTCTGGGTTGTCAGGCAAAGACATTCCTTCCGCGATCCCTCGACATATGAAGAGCACTTCATCAAGGTTTAGCTTTGATATGATTGGTGCTGCAAAACAAGAAAAACTCCTTGAGGATAGACATCGGCAACGAGAGCTTGAGAAGAAGACGGCTGAACCTACTGGAGCTCGAGATTCGCGTTTTGATGATTTTGATGACGATGGATTCGATTACGATGCGATGATGGAAGACGATGACTTTGAGGAAGAGATTCCTATGGTGGGCGATGATTATGAGGATATGGACGACGGCGGCTTCAACGACGGCTCGAACAACCACATAGACGACCACAGGGGTAATAATATGCACAACAATTTGAATGATCCCATGGGCGCGCATCTCAACAATGACTTGAACAATACCTTGGGTGAAAACGTGGATGACGACCTGGATGATGAGCTTGATCCAGACAACGACCAAGAGAACTTTTCTGGCTTTGTCTTTCAGCGATCGGGTCCTACATCATCGATAACCAGCCCCCGGAGTGCAGGCTTCTTGCCAACCCCAAGGGATGCAGAAGGCAATCGGATCGGTTATGCGATGAGTCAATATACTCCGAATATGCTCGGAGAATTGTCTCCCAACCTCCCCCTTGACCAACAACTGAATCAAGAGATGCAGGTGGGTGGACTGGGTATTCAAGGACTGGATGTTCCGAGAGTGCCCAGCCTGGAGAATGAGGCCGCATTCCAGAAGAACCAGGACCTGCCACCTATTAACATAGGGCGCCAATTAAACGATGACGAGCTCTATTACGATGATGGGATGCTGGAATTCGAAAGGAACGAATTTGCTGAGGATCTTGCTGCCCCTCCAGAATGGGATGATACCCCTTTTGACGAGTCAATTTTCGACAATAATGATACCGATCAATTCGGTCGACCGATCGCAGGGGCTTTTGCGGAGGCATTGCAAAGATCTGCGAATCAAGACGAGCCGAACCGGTCGTCGGATATGACAGCGCCATTCTCTGCAGGTTCAGAATTGTCCAAGACTACAGCTCATACATCACTCAGCGTTGATGAAAAGCAACCAGTTGAAGCTGAGGCTCCCCAAGACAGCCCAAGGGCCCAATCACCACCTGGCCCTTCAGCTATGGCTCCTTCATCACCTCCGAACGGTGATACTATGGCGGCATACCAGGCCGCTCTCGCTGCGGCAACTTACAAGGCAGCAGCTTCGGGCAAGTTCCAACGGAGTTCTTCGCCAACGCCTGATGAAAGTATTCTCTCTGAGCCGAGCCAATCGCCAGATACACCAGACCACGATAATTCTTTTAGGCAGGAAGACTATGAAAGCTTTGACGATTATGGTGGCTACAACGATTCTTATGACGATATGGCTGATTTCGAGCTTGACGATGATGCTATTATCGCTGAGGCCAACGCTAGCGCTCTGGCTAATGACTGCGATGGATGGTACGGCCAGGAATTCAACTTCTACTCGGCTCCAGCTGGTCAACAACAGGGGCCCGAGTTCGAATATGCTAATGGTGGCTTCTTCGGTCCTAAAGGTGGCTTGGATCGCACTACAAGCGGACGCATGATCTCAAGAGAGCCGAACTTGACACCTATTACAGAACGATCAGAGTACTCTAACAGAAATTCGTTCATGAGTCCTGGCTTGCCTGGCTTCAGCGGAACGCCTCTTCAGAGCCCTGGCCTAGCTCAGCTTGCTCTGATGGCCGACCGGGGTGACGAGATGACATTGTCTGCTCTGCTGCGTCTCCGATCCAGAGCATGGGGTGGCTCTCAAGCCAGTCTTGTGTCTAGCCAGAATGGGTCCCCTCGGTCAGAGCGAGGTGATGTATCCAGCTCGCCATGGGGTCAGAGTATTATGAGTCCAACGACCTTTCATACTCGCAAGAATTCAGTTCTGTCCACTATTAGCCATGACTCGGACAGTGTGAGTGCATCAGGAAGCCCAACTTTGACAGGCGGTATTCCTGGTTTGACTTTGTCTCCACCTGTTCCAACGCTGGCCAAACTCGACACTGGTGTTAAAGGGGATGCTCCAGTAGCACCTCTAAATGTCAGTACACCTTCATCAAAGTCTTACGACAACCCAATCTCTCCGATGTCCGACGCTGAGAGCATGCCAGCCTCAGCGATGGTTAGCCCTCTGGAAACTTCGAACAGAGCCAGCATGACTGAGCAAAGCTCAGCACCGAAGCGTCCTGGTACGGGTCACAGACACAAAGGATCAGCTGACAGTATATCATACGTCAAAGAGGAAGACAGTGGAGCTACGCGTTGGGTCATGGAACGCAGACGCACCGGGGAGTCTGGACAGATTGAGATCCTCGAACGAGAAGTCCTCGAGGGAGGGCGAATATAGGATATGATTCCCTGCTGTTTTATGAAGGACTAGACACGAAACGGAAAAGGTACGAACTGATACATTATGGCATGAGGAGTTTGGATTGGGATTGGATATACACAGTAGATACCGGTGCGAGCCGTAGGCCCTCGAAATACGAGCCTAGGCCATGGACAAAACAGAACTGAGGAGCACAAAAGTCATTAATGGTGTTGCGGAGCTGTATATGGGAATAAGTACTTATCACTTTTTGGCTGTTTATATATACTTGTGGATGATGAGTCTTATAGACCAAGCATCAGATATAGCGTCGTGTATAAAAAGCAACTAGATTCTTGACCGATTCATTCCACTGCTTCCTCAACAAGTTCGTCTGTTACCTACCACCTAGGTAGGTACCTAACCTACCTGAGGTGCTGTTCTCTTAGATTGCTGCAGTGTTCCTTCCTTTCATCTAGATGTAACAAAAAGGAAGCCGCTGAAGACTCTTGAATCTCACTTGCCTCTCATGTTCATGTTACAGTTGCACGTCTCAAAGAGGGCAGGCACGAAACGGTTCAGTGCAACTGCAGCTGCCTTGAGGTAACAGCCAATCTCATGTCGTCTTCACTTCCCTTTTTTTTTGTGGGAGGCATTTGAAACTCTCGTCCTACAATGATAATATCAACGATCAAGCCTCTTCCCTCTACTCTCACAAAATTTCGTCTTTGGAGCACTTTTGGAGTCTTATTGGAACTCTTGTCATTCACTTTGTTGTTCGCAACTTCCTAAACTATCTCTTGCTTCTCTTCTTCGCAAACTCTCTTTTTGCCGCCTAAAATGCTTTCGTTTTTGGTGCAAGTCGCTGGGCTTGCTTCATTAGCTACTTTGTCTCTTGCAGATGATGCCCCAGTGAATGATCTGGAGGCATACAACAAGGGCTTTCTCGGGCGATTCCCTTCACAGGAATTCAAATCTTCAGATGTTGTTGCCCCTGTCTTTCAAGTCAGTACTTTTAACCCTAATCTTGTCGATGATTCGGGTTTTCTCTTCTTAACAATGGAGCATGGCGACAAGGCTGGACCAGCCATCTTCTCCAGCAAAGACCTCAGCCTTGTGTATGCAGACATCTCATACGCAAGAACATTTGATGCTCGCGCTCAGGTGAAGAGCGGAGGCAAATATCTCACTTTCATCGAGGGCGGTCGTTGTCATGCCTTTGACGCCAACTACCAGAAGAAATGGACTGTTTCAATCCAGGACCTAAGGGCTACTCAGGGCAGTATCCACGAGTTCGAATTCACAATTCAGGGGGGCACCGCTTTGATGACTGCTGTGCAGGATGTCAGATATAACTTGACTGCTTTAGGGGGAGAAATGGATGGTTGGCTAAGCGATTCTATCTTTCAAGAAGTTGAACTCGAAACCAATAGGGTCACCAACGTGTGGAGATCTTTCACACATGTCAATCTGACCGACACGATGGTCAAATACAGTTCCAAGAAGACATTCATGGGCGGTGATGGTTTTGATTGGTTCCACATAGACAGCGTGTCTAAGGTATGAGCCCTCTTCTTAGTCTCTCAGTCGTTCATGGGCTTACCAGGAACAGACCTCAAATGGTCATTACCTGGTTTCTTCAAGAAGTCTCTCGGCGATCATTCTCCTGCAGGCAGACAGCTTGAACCCACGATGGGTCCTTGGAGGGAAGCGAAATCAATTCAAGGACCTTAGTGGCGGCAATGCGACCAACTTCGCGCATCAATATGACGCAAAGTTTGTCCAAGGCAATGAAAGTCAAATTAGTTTCTTCGACAACCACGTAACCGCAAGCGGATACTGCAACAGAGGAAACTGTTCTCGTGGTGTTGTCGTGGAACTCGACGACGAGGAAATGACAGTCAAGCTTTTGCATGAATTTTATCATCCTCAAGAAATCTCATCGGGCTCTGGGGGAAGCGTCCAAGGTTTAGCCAATGGCAATTTCCTTATCGGCTGGGGAGCGAACCCAGGGATCACAGAGCATACAGCTAACGGCACAGTTGTCATGGATATCCAACGAGGAGTTATACCGCATGCAACCGACGGTAATCCTGATCTTGATATGTCTGCGTACCGCGCGTGGAAGATGGAATGGATTGGTCGACCACCATGGGGTCCTTCCATCGCTTCCGCACCTCCAGGGAGTGATGCTACCAACGCTACCATCTATGTGTCTTGGAATGGTGATACTCAGGTTGACCGATGGGAAGTGGTACGTTAGGACACATCCTAGTTCGTGACTATAACTGACTCTTCAGTAGTACGCTGGTGAAGACGAGAAGAATGTCACTTCCTCTCCAAGACTTGTCGCAAACTCGTCTCGATCTGGCTTCGAAACAGAAATTCGCTTAGAAGCATTGCCGCTGCCTAAATCTGCACGAGCTGTTGGTGTAAGTCAAAGTGGCAAGATCCTCGGTTCCACAGCCACAGTCGATCTTGCGAGTGGTGAGCTTCATGGCAACAGCAGCAGTATGTGGATTTTGAGAACGAATGCTCCCGAGGGAGCACCGAGGGATGACTCTAACGGGGAAGGAAATCGAGAAGACGAGGAAGACTCTGCATCTCATACAAAGCCGTCAGTAAGCTCATTATTTGCTCTTCTACTCGCCATTACCTTCAATCATTTGTTTTAGGCTGGGCCTGAGTTGGTGGTAAGTCGAGGTTAGAAAGTAATTTTTGGTGCCGATATTTGGCGGAGTCTTTACATGGTGAGACAGTTCAAACTATTCAATAGTATGAGCACATGCAGGTACTTTCTTAAAGATAAAGAGCTTTACTAGAGATAGTTAAACAAAGTCGATTTTATTATATGTTTATGGTTGAAGTGGCGATGATGCTTTGTATAGGGTGGCCAGCTGACTAATCTCAACTGCTCGACTGCATTGCCGTCATTATAATTTCATACAACTCCATCCTGCCATATCCTTCTTCACTTCATTTATACTCAATTTTGGTATCCCGTAGACTCCAAAGGCTACCAAAATGTCAGTATCCATTCGCCGGGCTAACTTTGTATGTCGGCGGTGCCTACAAGCCTCTCGCCAACCCAGAGCATTGCCATCCGCTCACTATTCAACGCAAGCGGGCGAAGTCAAGGCTCAAGATCAGCAACACGACAACAAGACAGAGAAGGGCGAAGCAAAGGATGATAAAAAAGATAAAGAAAAGGAGTTAGGGCCCATGGCTCGACGATTAGAAGAAGCTACAGAGGAAGCTATCTTTACTGGTGGAAGAGCCGGACGTCGGGCAGTTGAGGATGCAGGATTTTCAGAAGAGCTCAAAGAAAGACTATTAAACAAGATTGCAGACGCCACTTTCAAATCCGCAAATGCAAGCGCCTTTGCTGAAGCTGGTCTTTCGTCACCAGCAGGCGAGGGGACACGGCATATCACCTCAGCAAAGGCGTGGACAGGAGAAGAGAGCACCGCAGATACGGTGCTTCGAATGCTCGATGATGCAAAAAAGCCCCTCGCCCCAGGCCTAAGGGGCAAGTTTCAGCCTCCCCCAGTAGACATGAGGCTACAGAAACAACTGAGGCGATCAGCTAGAGAGAAAGCAGCCAAAGCAAGGGATAGAGTGAATACTTATGTTGGCATGGGTGGGCAACGGGCAAAGAATGGTATGAATGAAGATGAAAAAGAGGCTTGGCGGAAAGAGTTAAGGGAACGATTTGAGCCCGGTGCCAGAGCGTTACCAAACTCCATCACTGGCCTCGCAGCACTGGCGAATGAACGTATCGAAAACGCTATTGCGAGAGGACAGTTCAAGAATATTCCCCGTGGAAAGGGAGTCAAGCGTGACGCCCGCGCTGATAACCCCTTTATTGACACGACAGAGTATATCATGAATAAGATGATTCAACGACAGGATATTGTACCGCCTTGGATAGAGAAGCAGCAGGAACTTGCCAAAGAGCTTGGAGCGTTCAGAGGAAGACTGCGAAACGATTGGAGACGCTTTGCCGCAAGGATGATCGCTTCACGAGGAGGATCATTGCAGGAGCAGATCCGACGGGCAGAAGAATACGCTGTTGCAGAAGAGGTGCACAACCCAATCGTACGGAAAAACGCTGACGGGCAAGTGGATGAGATAAAGGTTGCTTCGCCAGTTGTTGGAAGGCCATTTCGAGATTCAGCGTGGGAACAAGCTGAAGCGGGATATCAGAAGCTCTCAATCGAGCGTCTCAATGCCCTGACACGAAGCTATAACTTGATGGCACCGGATCTAGCAAAGAAGCCCTACTTTTCACTTGAGCGGGAACTGAAGATGTGCTTTGCTGAAGTTGCGCCTACGGTGGCCCGGGAGATTCAGGATCGTGCAACGGGTGGACAAGCAAGAAGTTTGGGAGGAAGGGGTCAGGCGGGCAAACAAACGGGATTGTTGGAGGCATTGGTTGGAGGTGACAACGTCAAGGTTCACGTTGAGGCACAGGAGAAAGCATATGGGTTGAAGGAGTGGTGGAGGGATGTGTGGAAGAAGAATTGAGGTCAATCAATAGCGTTGTCAGAGAAGGATATTAGCAGGCATGGGGAACATTGTACAGTAGTAGTGTATCCTTTATCCCTTCAAAGGGCTCTATCGCCACTACCCACCGATTGCAACACAGACCTGACTCATAACGTAAGAGAACTCAGACACTTAATACTATAACAAATCCCCGCCTCTTCCCCAGAAGGACGGCAACCTTACAGATCAATCAACGATAGCCCCCGCACAGCAGACGCTATCATGGCTAGGTAGTGACTGAGAGGAGTCCCACCTTGAGACGTGTATAGATTTCAAGATCAATGGCTTGTTCCTATAGGTTGAAATGAGTTTAGACCTCCTTGCTCTGTCAAAGAGTGGCGATGATAATAGACGCTTCAAGATTGTAGTCTATGAAGTCTCAAGTGGGGTCAACAATTATCTCCTGCTTGGGGTATTGGGGTAACTCCAATATCACGAACTGAAGCGGGTATGTGTATAATATGTCAGTAATAGTCAAAGACTTGAGCTAAGAACCGTGTATCAGTAAAAGCAACTTTGGACTCGTAAGACTCTTTGTTCAACATCATGACAACGGCTGCAGAATTCGCTCTCGCCACGGAACAAGGGAGGGATGAAATAAACGGTGAAGGTTTGTCGGCCTTACCACGGTCGTGGAAAGAGTTATCCAATTATCCATGTAGTTCCAGGGGTTCGCAAGGTTTAATGGCGCTAAACGGCCGCCGATTGCTCTAGCTCCTGGGTGTTGGAGTCAAGTAGGGTTAGCCAAGATGAGGCTCCGCACCCTTGGTAAGTTTCGAAAAGATAAGCTTGAATGTCAAGTTGTACTGGTTTTGTGTCCGAAGAAACATAACATCTTCGAAAAAAAAAAAAAAAAAAATAGTGATGTTCATATATTTGGTGGCCCATGAATTCACGATACGTTTCTTTCAACGTTCAAAGGAATCAAATCTGATATGAATTGAGTATTCTTCCAGCGGTTAAAGAGCCATCGGCCCACTTGGAAAATAGCAAGGGTGGTTTGGTTGAGAGATAATGTTCCTCGATATGCGCCATTGGCCTGTTCCTCGACAATCTGTTAGCAAATGCAACGATTAGAGGGAGAAATTGCGAGCTCCATACTCTAGAAGCTCGCACTCCATTGTTCAATCAATGTGCCATTCTTGGTCTGGTATGGCTCGTCCCGCTTTGATCCGACCATCCGCCCTTAGGATAAAAGTTGTCAACCTTCGGATCCATTTTTTACCAGGAAAAGGTCCCTCCAGACTCCATCAGACTTTCTCTCTTTTTGTGTTCTCTCTTTGCTTTGCTTTACTCTGCTTGTCCTTTGTTGCTGCTACGTACTGGTGCAGGTCGTGTGCGTGAGAGTGAAGACTTGCTGTTGTCATTGTTGACGCCACCGTTTATCTGCTGTCCCTCAAACTCGCCTGGTCCATTTGAGGTGTCACATTGCACATGTTGAAATTCATATCTGCATGACCTCGTTCAACATTGGCCCCTAGACACCGCCTCAAACATATTTCGGACAGGGCTTGATCATATTCTTTGACCCCTTTGTCTGTTGGATCATAGTGCATCTCCCGTATTCGCTTTGTTAGTCAGGCGTCAATTGGCTGCCAAGGTCATATTCACGATCAGACTCAAAAAGCTAAAGCCATGGCCGACAACCAAGATAAGGTGACGCCAGCCCCGGCCCCAGCCCAGCCTTCAAAGGTCATCCCCGATGACTCGGGCGCCGTGGACTCGGCCGCAGAGGACAGCAACGATCCCAGCAAGACGCATATCAACATTGTCGAGCATGCCCGTGCGGCTGCCCACAAGGAGCGCACCATGACCCTCCGTCAGGGCATCAGACTCTACCCCAAGGCCATTCTCTGGAGTATCCTCATTTCCACATGTATTGTAATGGAGGGCTATGACATCTCTCTTGTTAATAATTTCTGTATGTTTGGCCCCCCCTGATAATTCGTGTGTGATTGCAGTCAGGTCCCTGGCGAGCAGTGCCAACTTTGACAGTAAGCGATGCTAGAGTCATGGCCATCTGGCTAATCATGCTACCAGATGCCTTCCCACAGTTCAACAAGAAGTATGGTGTTCTAGGGGATGATGGAGAATACCAGGTGCCGGCAGCTTGGCAAGCTGGCCTGAGCAATGTAAGTCGAGTGCTGAAACTCCTTAGTACAGCCGCTCATATTAACTCCAGGGAGCCCATTGTGGTGAAATCATTGGTCTTTTCATAAATGGTTGGATCTCTGAACGATTTGGTTACCGTTACACTGTTATGGCCTGTCTCGTTTGTGTAGCTGGTTTCACAGCCATTTTCTTTACCGCCCAGAACGTTCAGACCCTGCTTGTTGCTGAGATACTGTGCGGTATTCCGTGGGGCATCTTCCAAACCTTGACCATCACCTATGCGTCCGAAGTTTGTCCCGTTGCTCTGCGTGGCTACTTGACCACATATGTCAACTTTTGCTGGGGTCTCGGCCAGGAGATTGGAATAGGCGTCATTCATGCTATGCTCAAACGTGACGACGAGTGGGCATACCGCATTCCCTATGCTCTCCAGTGGATATGGCCCTTGCCACTCCTCATTGGCATCTTCTTCGCACCCGAATCGCCTTGGTGGCTGGTCCGAAGAGGTCGCACTCAAAATGCCAGGGAGGCATTGCTTCGCTTAACCAGTCTCGACCGCGAGACCGACTTCGACGCCGACGAGACTATCGCCATGATGGTGCACACTACTGCCCTTGAAGAGAAGATTACATCTGGTGCAACGTACTGGGACTGTTTCAAAGGCACTGACCTTCGTCGTACCGAGATTGTATGTATGATCTGGGCCATTCAGAACCTGAGCGGCAATTCTTTCTCCAACTATTCCACCTATTTCCTTGAACAGGCTGGGCTATCAGCCGACAAGGCATACTCATTTGCCCTTGGCCAGTATGGCATCAATATGGCCGGCGTTTTTGGTGCTTGGGGCCTTATGACTTTAGGCATTGGTAGACGATCCCTGGTTCTCTATGGTCTCTGTGGTCTTTGTTCCATGTTGCTCATCATGGGTTTCCTTGGACTAGTGCCCGAGGCTCACCGAACCCAATCATCACTGGCTACAGGCTGTATGATGATCGTATGGGCGCTTTTCTACCAGCTGACCATTGGAACGGTATGCTATTCTCTTGTTGGAGAACTATCGTCTCGTCGTTTGCAGATTAAAACAGTTGTCCTTGGCCGTAACCTCTAGTAAGTCACGAACATTTGACAGACGTGGGCCTTTCTCAGTCGTGTTTAGTGAAGACCGGAGCGTTTTTGCACAGAGCTAACCACACTTGACAACAGCAACGTTGTAGGTATTGTCAATAGTGTCTTGACGCCGTACATGCTCAACCCCACAGCCTGGGATTGGGGTAATTATGCAGGATTCTTCTGGGTAAGAACCACTTTGCCGCTACATGGCATCCCCCCCCCTTGTTACTAACAAGAACAACAGGGCGGTATTTGCTTCTTGTGTATCATCTACACCTTCTTCCGCCTACCGGAGCCAAGCGGGCGCACATTTGCAGAGCTTGATGTGCTCTTTGAGCGAGGTATCAGCGCAAGAAAGTTCGCGTCCACTGAGGTGGATGTGTTCCATGAGACAGTGGAGGAGAATGTCATGAATCGGTACGAAGAACTCGCGGACGCGCCATTCGAGAAGGTTCATGATAAAGCATAAGTCAGCAGTTCATAACTGGCCAGTCTTCTGTTCTCTTTCCCTGGCGCAAGAGAAGATTTATGCTACTAAAGAAATATTGCTCTCATCTTGGGTATGGCCCAGTGAAACATCACAGGGCCCCCTGAAATGCGCCGCATGTAAGATGGAGAGATCTTGGTAAGGGGATATCTCGGAGCTTGGTCAGCATTGGTACTTGATTTGGCACTTGCATCTTATATGGCGTTGGCGTTCGGGAGCGAGTTCCATAACCTATGGGCTTGAGAAACTGTAGTTGAAAAGGACGGGAGGCCTCGGTGTTCTATTTGCTTAAGACGTCACGATAATTGACTTAATGATTGCCCTTCGTATTATGCTGTAATTTTAGGGTGTGAATCTCATCGGTCGTTGGAGCCCCCACGTTCTGGTCATTTCAGTTTGAAATAGCCACTCTCATAAAACAGTTGACCCTTCGAGTTCAATTGGTTCGTGGGCTTCTGTTAGATGGTATATGCTGCAGTTTAAGGCTTGCCCGAACCAGCAACGGCATGTGTATAGTTGCTGTAGACTACATGGGGCCAGGCCGGTCACGAGGACGGAACCGGTGGAGAGGAAGAGAGCGCGTTTCTGTGTGTCAAAGAGACAAAACCTTGTATCTGGGGTTGGCTGGATTCAGTGCTGCAGCAGGAACTAGAGTGATCATGGAGAGACAGTAGCGGGAGCGGGAGCGAAAGCTGGACAAGCGGAGAGGCAATGTGTTTCGAGTTTCGAAAGCCGCCTGTATCCTGAAAGCGGACCCGCTGCTACAGACAGGCCCAGCGGAAGACCCAAAATGGGACGCGCGGTGAAGAGGCCGGAGTCGACCGGACGGCTGGAGAATAATCGACTGTCTCTGAGAATGGGACAGGGTCGGGGTGCGGTTGCCGACGGTTAATGGGAGCCTTATTTTCTTTTCTCGCTCCTTTCTCGGTGTGGCCTCATATTTATGCTGATCCCAGCAAATAGATATATAGTGACGGTATGGTTGGCAGTATAGGAATTGCCCTTGAAAGAGTATAAGAAGGTTGTGCCGGCCATCAGGAAGACTATCAAATACCTGATTTATCTAGTGATCAATCCAGTGCGGATGACCCGGACTTTTGGCATGTGCAAGCTGCTTTGAACCATGGCGCACGTGTCAATATTTGCTTGACAAGGATCCATCTAGATCCCGGGTTTCAAGCGGCTTCGTTGGTTTAAGGACCGGGCTTCTGGCGCTCAGATCATGCTATCCTAAATTGGCAGTAAATGGGCGACGAAATAATCGTCAATGTGGAAACGACGATTCGATGTCTTGTTGATACGACTTGGTAAATCGGTGGACCAATGCTTGTCAGGTATTGTTATGTGCAGAAATGAATTGTGATGGACAAAAGGAACAGACCCAACAAGGTAAGATAGAAAGAACCTGGAACCGCCTCAGGCGCACCACTCAGCATGAGCCGTTTTTCTAGGAGAGAAGGAACGGCCTTGCCCTCTATAAGAACAGCAGGGAGGGTTTCAGTTCTTACTTGCCTACGTTGGTAAGTACATTACATTGGATAGTACTCATGACTTGTCATATATCGCTAGAGTTGAGCATAAATTAAATGCCATTGCTACTACGTAGTAGATATTGAGGAAGCTCAAGTTAACCTAAGTTATACCATTCTTCAGCTCCTTCTTACAATTCAGTAGACTCTCAGATATGGATGCCGCCAGAAGGAAACCAACCTCAGTTCCTAGCCAAGAGCCATAGGAAGACCCAGCCCGGGAAGGATCAAAATATTGTGACTTCAGCGCCTGTGACTGTCATTCTTCACACGCCGATGTCCGGGGTAACCCCACTAGAATTTCACGGGCAGTCAAAGCCCACCGAGAAATGCCCTGATCAAGGTGAGCTCATTCTGTGGGAGCTGCTTAAAGCCCCTCATAAATTAAGGGTCTCGATTCGGGTTCTTGTATCTGATTGGATGCCAGCTCCTCTAGCCCAGCTCCGAAGAGGCCCGATCGCCAAAATGTACGTTAGACACCACGCTTTGTCTAGTCACACTCCGCCATAGGATAGGATCGCCTCGAGAGATCCTACTTCTCCTCCCACGGCTTTTTATTCTCTTCTTCTTCCTCCTCCTCCTCCATCCTCTCCTCAGCCATCAATTCGTCCCTCATCAACACCTTCACAATGCTGTCCACTCTTCGAGTCGCCAGCCGCCGGGCTGCCCGTCCTGCTCAGCTCAACCTGGTTGCCATTCGCGCTGCCTCTTACTGGGCTAACGTTCCCCAAGGTCCTCCTGTATGAAGCTCCCTCGCTGCTGGCGCACCTCTCTTGTATGATCTCATGCTAACCTCTCACAGGATGTAAGTTGAATCAACCAATTCTGAGGTTTGCGAAAGCTCTGTTGCTAATCAATTGCTTGTTGTTGTTCTTGACAGGCCATTCTTGGTAGGTACAATGACTCCCACTTGATGCGATGCGCTCCGTTTCTCCGAATATGGGGCATTTTGCGCCAAAGACTCATCACTGCACCACAGTAAAACATTTGTATTAACTTGTCTTACCAGGTATCACTGAAGCCTTCAAGGCCGACAAGAACAGCAAGAAGATCAACCTGGGTATGTTGCGACGTCATCATCCACCATCCGAATGCGGAGGTCTCTTGCTATTCTCGATCTCATTCTGACTCGAATCCTATACAGGTGTTGGTGCCTACCGTGACGATGCTGGCAAGCCCTATGTTCTCCCCTCTGTCCGTGAGGCTGAGCTCAAGGTCGTCGATGCCAAGCTGAACAAGGAGTACGCCGGAATCACTGGTGTTCCTGAGTTCCCTCCTGCCGCTGCCAAGCTGGCCTATGGCCCCAACAACCCCGCCCTTGAGCGCATCACCATCACCCAGACTATCTCTGGTACCGGTGCCCTCCGTGTCGGTGCTGCTTTCCTCCAGAAATTCTTCCCTGGCGAGAAGAAGATCTACATCCCTACCCCTTCGTGGGCTAACCATAAGGCCGTCTTCAACCATGCCGGTCTTGAGGTCGAGCAGTACCGCTATTATGACAAGAAGACCATTGGTCTCGACTTTGAAGGTCTGATTGCTGATGTCAAGGGTGCCCCCAACGGCAGCATCTTCCTTTTCCACGCTTGCGCTCACAACCCTACCGGTGTTGACCCCACCCAGGAGCAGTGGAAGCAAATCTCTGATGTCGTTAAGGAGAAGGGTCACTTCGCCTTCTTCGATATGGCTTACCAGGGCTTTGCCAGCGGCGACACCGACAAGGATGCCTTCGCTGTCCGTTACTTTGTTGAGCAGGGCCACAACATTGCCCTCTGCCAGTCTTTCGCCAAGAACATGGTACGTTTGAATAATTCACATGTGATTTGATCATTAGCATTCGCTAACATCTCACAGGGTCTCTATGGTGAGCGTATTGGTGCCTTCTCCATTGTCTGTGCCGATGCCGATGAGAAGAAGCGTGTCGACTCTCAGCTCAAGATCATTATCCGACCTCTGTACTCTAACCCTCCCATCCACGGTGCCCGCATCGCCTCCGAGATCCTCAACAGCCCTACTCTCTACAAGCAGTGGCTTGGTGAGGTCAAGCAGATGGCTGACCGCATCATTACCATGCGTGCCCTCCTCAAGGAGAACCTCGAGAAGCTCGGCTCCAAGCACGACTGGTCTCACATCACCAGCCAGATCGGCATGTTCGCATACACTGGCCTGACTGCCGAGGAGATGACCCGACTTGCTGAGGAGTTCTCCGTCTACGCCACCAAGGACGGCCGTATCTCTGTCGCCGGTATCACTTCCGAGAACGTTGGTCGTCTTGCTGAGGCCATCTACAAGGTCAAGGGTTAAATGTGAGATGACTAGAGTATAAAATGAGAAGGATGCGCATCCAATGATTATGTTGCTTCAAAAGGCGATTTCTTGGATGTAAAAACACAGCTACAGTCATGAAAGCTGTCGGGGCGGATGGATTAAAAATACCCCCAGTCTTGGGTCCAAGTCAAGTACCTGACTGGGAGAACTAATGACGAGACGAAGACAACATAAAAATACATATATGTACCAGTAACCTGAACTATAGAAGACGTTCTACGCGTTTGATACATCTCTTTGGCACTTCTGATCTAGTCTGGAATGTGAGGGTATATGTATTCGATCTAATATGTATTAAGTCTAAGTTATGCTAGCAATTTGCGCCGCTCTTATGCCATCATTATCTTTCATATAGCGTGAACAGTCTGAAACACGTTGTGTCTCATAATTGTTACCCCTTCCTCCTTAGCCCTCTTTCAGTCGATCCAAATCTCTTCTCACCTCATCCATCTGTCTTGTCATGTCCTGGTATACCCTTGACATCTCCCTCATCCTCCTCTCCTTTGTCTCTCCGCCGTCAACACCAACGCCATACTCTCCCAATTCGGCCTGCAGACCGCGAATGCGCTCTTCACCTCGCATTCTAACATCGCGCAAGTGCGCACCATAGTTCTTCAGGGCAGCGATCGCTTCTGGTGTGTATACTGTACGGCGCACAGAGGCAGCGGCTATAGCAGCATCGGCATCGTGGCGACGGGCTTGAAGGGCAACATCTGCGGCGCGGAGCTCAAGACTTCGAGCTACAACGCCATGCTTGACCTCGAGGGCCCGAACGAGAAGACTCAAAGCATTGCTGGCGGACTGAAGAAGGTTCGTTAGAACGGCAAGGGAGCGTAAACGGTGAGTGCTGAGATCTGCTTCCGCGGCCGTGAGGTCGGAACGCCAGGTAGAGAGTGTAGCCGGCAAAGAGGCGATATGTCGATGGAGAAAAGACGGGTTCGTAGAAGGATGAGCGATTCGGGCAAGGCCTAACGCCCAGATCCGTAAGTTCGAAGCGATGAGGGGCGCAAGAGCTGGGAGGAGAGTCTCGAGATCTGAAAGGGGAGGATGGGCAAATAGAAGCTGGAGGGTATCTTGAGGAAGAGGCGGATTGTTAGCGTCGAGGAGTGGAGGAAGCACGAGAAGAAGATCGAGAAGAGGTTCTGGAAGTGAAGGTTGCTGCTGGAGTTGTGACCGTGACTCTGTAGGCTGTTGGTTTTGAGGTGCTCGCAGACGGGAGGAAGCTCTTGTTGCAGGTGGTGTGCTTGGTGGTATTGCTGAGGAGATGGCGCGAGTTAGAAGATGTTGTTTTGCAGAAACAAGCCGACGACGGTTGAGCTCCTATAAATCAAGTCAGAACAGTAATTGCATTGTTGATCAGTCGTCGTGTAAGTAGTTTTACCTCTCGAACTGCAGCCCGCTCTTTAGCTCTCGGATCCTCCTTAGTCGATCCATCAGGATTAAGTACAAGATTAGTAAGTTTACTATAAAGATTCGCAAAGTCAGGATTGTTCTGAAGAACAGAGTCTTCCACAGCAGGAAACATGGCCATTGTACTCAGATCCAGCTGTCGATAGATAAGGCACTCATCATTGTTTGCTTGCCTGCATTGTTGATAGTAAAGCTGTAGTGGATCCCATCGCGAATACATTACGAAATCACCTGATTGGGCAATCGCTAGAAGCAAGTCTCCGGCGCCGGAACATCACGCCCCTCCGAGTAACGACAGCCCAAAAATCTCAACCCCAGAAGGCCATTGATATTGTCGACGATCAGCGCATCTCGAAGGGGGCACGCCGCGCTCGAATATCCCCGCCCACTCCGACGTCAATTGAGGCCAATGTCTCGTATATAACCCGGAAACTCATACTTTGAGACCTGATAACGAATATCATGGCATCCTGGGCCCCCGCTCGGCCGGCTCTAAGGGCCCTGGCTTCATCATCACCAGCGACACCAGCCCGACTGTTCAGTACAACTCTTCCTCAGCAGACCAAGACAATCAAGTCACACCTTCTACCCAACCGTCTGATCCCCCCATACCCCTATGGCGAGCGACAAGTCTACAAGCAGTCTAACAAGGGTTTATACGGTTCCGCGAGAATTCGGTTCGGTAACACTGTTTCGGAAAAATACAACAACAAGGCCCGTCGATTCTGGCGCCCAAACGTTCACGTCAAGGTCTTCAAGCTACCTGCAATACAAGCAAACGTCAAGACCCGTCTCACACTTCGAGTTCTTAAGACTATCCGTCGAGAGGGTGGTCTCCAGGAATACCTCCTTAAGAGCAAGCCCGCCAGAATAAAGGAGCTTGGCCCTGGTGGCTGGAACTTGAGGTGGCTTCTTATGCAGTCGAAAGAGATTCAAAAGAGATTCAACGAAGAGCGTATTGCCCTGGGAATGGAGCCCAAGGAGATCGAGGATCGGGACGACATCATTCAATATGCACTCGATTTTGCTACTCCTGGTCCTTTGAGTAAGCGCAGTCAAGCGACGCTGGCTGAACTCAGAGCGCAGGAGTTTGTGTTGGGTAATGAGGATTTAGCTGATTTGGAAGACATTGAGGAGCTGTCAGATGAGCAGGAGGCATTGTTGCTGAAGGAGCTTGATGCAGAGGTGGAAGCCAGAAAGCCGAAAGGCGAGCAAAAGATTACGGTGTAAAATGGCTTATAATATGTACCAAAAGCTTCCATTTTCAACGCCTTCTAACCAGTGTATCACCAACCATCCAGAGCCACGATAGAAAAAAGAGTTTTTGTTCATGTTGTCATTTCAATGGTTGCTATCTAATCCAAATATGGTATCACTTTTAATCTAGAAACGGAGATCCCAGCCAATCTTGGGGCCCAGCTTGGGCAGCTCATCAGCGACGCTCTGCACGTCCTTGTCACCACGACCACTCAGGCAGATGACGATATCCTCGCCCGTCTTCATTGTCTTGGCAAGCTCAATGGCACCATAGATACCGTGAGCAGTCTCGAGAGCAGGAATGATACCCTCTAGCTGACTCATGAGCTTGAACCCAAGGAAAGCCTCGGCATCAGTAGCAGCAACGAACTTGGCTCGCTCGTTGTCTTTCCAAGAGCTCAGCTCAGGTCCGACACCAGGGTAATCGAGGCCAGCGGAAACGGAATGTGTCTCGGTGATTTGTCCGTGCTTGTCCTGAAGAACATATGTCCTTACACCGTGCAAAACACCCTTGGAACCACCAGTAAGTGTAGCACTATGTCTGGGGGTGTCAACACCATCACCACCAGCCTCAACGCCCAGAAGCTTTACACTGGGCTCGTTCTGGAAGGGGTAGAACATGCCAACGGCGTTGCTACCACCGCCAACACAAGCCACAACAGCGTCAGGAAGCTTGCCTCGCTTCTCGAGCATTTGTTGCTTGGTTTCGTTGCCGATGACTGACTGGAAGGTTCGGACGATGGTAGGGAAGGGGTGAGGACCAATGGCAGAACCAATGATGTAGTGGGTAGTGTCCAAGTCAACAACCCAAGCACGGAGAGCCTCGTTGACAGCATCTCGAAGAGTCTTGCTGCCAGCCTCGACAGCAACAACCTTGGCACCGAGAAGGCGCATACGGAAAACGTTTAGGGCCTGTCGTCGGACGTCCTCCTATTTAATGTATTAGCAGCGATATTTCAAACAACGGAGAGATCCAAACTTACAGCTCCCATGTAAACTGTGCACTCCATGCCGAACTTGGCACAAACGGTAGCAGTAGCAACACCGTGCTGGCCAGCACCAGTCTCAGCGATAATGCGCTTCTTTCCGAGTCTTCGGGCAAGGAGAAGCTGTCCTAGGGCGTTGTTGATCTTGTGACTACCAGTGTGGTTCAGATCCTCACGCTTGAGCCAGATGTTGGCGCCACCAGCGTGCTCAGTGAGTCGCTCAGCCAAGTGCAAGTGGCCGGGTCGTCCCATGTACTCGTAGTAAGATCTGTATTCCTCCCAGAATGATGAGTCATCCTTGATCGCGTTAAATCCGTCCTCCAGTTGTGACAAGCAGTCCATCAAACTCTCAGGAACGTATTGACCACCGAACTCGCCGAATCGCTCAGGAATCTTCCCATGTAGAGCAGCCAGCTGGGCAACAAGAGCACTGTCCTCCTCGGCAGAAATGTCGGCGTCCGTGACAGTACCACTGACAGTAACGTTCTCACCACTGGGCTCCTTCGCACCAGCAACAGCCTCAACGAGACCGACCTCTCTTGTGTTCTTATCGGAGTCGCGGCCTGATAGGTAGGCGCAGTACTTCTCGACATCGGCAAGAGCCTGGCCAGGCTCGGCGTTCTTAATGGTGGTAATGATCTGACTGCCGACGACGACACCGTCTGACAGGGTAGCGACACTCAAGAAGTGCTCTCGGGTACTGACACCGAAACCGACAGCGGCGGGCTTGTTACCACTGTACTTCTTGACTCGCTCAAGGAGATCGGGAAGGTTTGCATTGAGAGTTCCGGTGGCGCCGGTGACACCCATGCGGGAAACGACGTAGATGAAGGAATCGGCGAGCTGGCAAAGAATCTTCATTCGGTTATCTGAGGTAGCGGGAGCGATAAGGGGAACATATGAGAGGCTGTTCATTAAGTAAGTATTGAACTCGCTCGGTTTCGTACGGTTGACTTACCGGCCCTTGTTGCAGAGCTTTCGGAAAGAAACAGCCTCCTCAGGAGGCAAATCAACAACGATGAAGCCATTGACACCCGAAGAGCAGCAGTCCTCAAGCAACCTCTCTTCGCCGTAGCTGAGAAGAGGGTTGTAGTATCCCATAAGCATAACGGGGGCCTTGAGACCGCGCGATCGGGCCTCCTTCACCATGGCCAATGTGGACTCGATTGTGACACCATTCTCGAGGGCGATCTAAACCAGTCAACTCCTGTTCGACCGAAGAAATTTGTGCTGTACAAACCGTGTTGGCTGTTTGGATAGTAGGGCCATCGGCGATTGGGTCGGTGAAAGGAGCACCGACTTCGATAACGTCTAGAATTGCGACTTGGTTAATACAGCTCACAGTCGTCATTGGATCGAGGAAAACTTACCAGCGCCACCCTTCTCGAGAGCCAGAAGGATGTTTGGTGTATCTTCGGGCTTGGGGTAACCAGCAGTGACATAAGTTACCAGCGCAGACTGTTACAGGAATGTCCATTGTCAGTTTCTTTGTTCGCCCAGCAAAAGTTGCATTTCTTGTCGTTTTACCCCGCGGAGGGGCAGCCATGACGAGATTTGGTGTAGTACTGACCCTGTTCTGCTCCTTGCAGCGCCTGAAAGTCTGTTTGATAGCGTCCATGGCGAATTGATTTCGTCTCTGGTCCTAGAAGTGATATGGGTATTGAAGGAGAGAGTTTCCTGGAGAGGAGGACCGTTGATCTTTAAAGAAAGCAATTGAGGTGAGAGTGAGTGTGTTGGTTACTGCATTCTAGTTCTAGGTCTCCGCCACCGATCCCGGAAGAACGAGTTCCGCCACCTGCAATCGACAATTGCTCACTGATTGAATCGTTTAGTGCCTGCCCACTCATGCACGTCGCCCGCAGCTGCATGTTCCGCCCACACTCCGCCCTGCATCAAGCATCATAGCACCCACATCGGCTCCGGAATTCCCCAATTGGGTAATCAATCAACATGACATTGGATGGAGCTTTGGTTGCAATTTCAGGGTCTTGCATCACAGCATCTGAGTAGTGTGACATGTCTTTAGATCGTGTCTATGTAAGCACTGATGGAGATTACGATTGGGTATTTTAGCATTCATTTTACTCCTTACTGCAGTCATTATGCATATTAAAGCTACATAATGGAGTCTCTTTGTGAAGCAACTCCGACGCCAAGCAACGTATAACAAAGAACCAGAAGACGGTGTTCGTATCAGGAATGTCCTCCTTTGACGAGAAACAGAACAAACAGTCGCAGTTCAGAGAGAGTCTCCATATTGTCATGCAGTCACAACATACATTCCTACCAAGCATGCAGTACATACACATCACCATTCTAGACAAAAAGATTTGGATTGTAGCCTTCAATTTTTTGTTACTATGTTATTCTAAGGTTAGAAACAATCTGGTTGAAATCGTTACTACAAGCAATGCAGAACACGAACCAGACGCATGTCTACCCCTGAGACACGAAACATTGACGAAGTATCCAACGACCACTACCTATTTTTCTTTCTAGATATCAATTGAGAAACAAACGGGATATAAATATGAGTTGCCTCCATGTCCAAGATACGTTATATCAACGCCTTCCGTATAAATCATCGCTTCATGCAGTTAGAAAGGATCGTCTCTCTCGGCGCGGGTCCAGCCAGGGCCGGAGTAATAAGGAAAAACTGCAAGGGAATACCATCCTTCAACTGACTATATCGGGCTCCAACACTCCTAGTATTTGCCGCTTGCCGTGTCTAAGTAGCCGTAGGAGCTGCTTCTTTGGTGCCCATCGACCTGTGTGGCACGGGCCCCTGTTGCACCAGACATGAACTTCTCGTCATGTCTGCTTGAATCCTCTCTGTAGTGAACTATCTCGCCAGATGAGGACCCAAATCGAGGAAAGTGCGTTGCCCCATTAGGATTCGCGGGATCATGATGCCCGATGCGAGGGCTAAGGCCTGGTCGGTTGTCTCCAGTGTAGCGCATCCCGCCTTCAGCGCGGCCCTTGTCCGGTGTGACCATGCCAACAAGTGTCCATACTGTACCAATAAGGACAACAAGCGCATACACGAAAAGGATACCGGTAGATATAAGGGCGTCTTGGATCAGCTTGTTGTGAAGCCAATCTGTCACTGCCTTGACAGCCCCCGTGACCTCATCAGTAGTGGCGGACGACGGGGATGCCAGGAACGTGTTAAGCTCCGAGTCACCCTCAACGGAATCCTTCGCACCTTCGCTGAAGGTATTGTTTTCGAAGAGTGGGAAATGAACTTGGGCGTGGTCATGAACCCAAGTGAGTCCCTTCTGCACGCTCTCGATCTTGATTCCGATAACGCAGTGAAGAACTGTCTTGATAGGGTCAAGGAGGATTGTGCCCTTGAACACGGTGTTGAGTCCATCATCCATGGTCTCGAGGAAGGTATTGAGAGTGTCATTGACAGCATCCGTAGCATTAGTAACATAGCCAAGCACGTCGTGGTTGATTTCATCGTTGAAATTAGTGATCACACCGTTGGCATCATGAGCCCACTCGGCGGAAACACCTTCGAGGTTCTGGACAACGTCATCTGCAAACGCGCCAACCTGGCCTGCAAGAGCAGGTACTTGATCCCTAATGACTCGGAGTAGTAACCACTGGCAAAAGCAAGAGAAGAACCCAGCGACTGCAAGGGACAGAATGAAGAGGGCCGGGACCGAAGTGGCATAAGCGATGAGCCATCGCACAAGGATCTGTCGCTTGCCCTTAAAGCGCGAAGCAGTCCTGATGCCAATTGTCGCTGTCATTGGTCGAGATGCAATATAGACAACATCCATAGGGTCATACACGTTTTGAGCGACGAGGCGTGCATGCTGCTGTTGTCGTCGCCAGCGTCTGATCTCGAGCCAGGCCATTGGGACAATGGCTGCCAGAGCGAGGATGATCAAGACAGCGATGAAGATGGTTTGAGCCTTGTGGATCAGCTCGAACAGGTTGTTGAAGAAGTCGTTGAGAGCGGTATTCTCAGAGCAGAAGGTCAACTTCTTCTTCTGGGCGAGAGGGAAAACATCCCGATCGAACTTGTAGTTACCGTAGGTTTCGTTGAGGGTTTTGCGGACGAAGTCGAATGGGATTGAAATGGCTTGTTCTGTTAGGTTCTGGACTTCTCGGAAGTCAGGTAGATCATCTTCCAATTTGCGCACATCCTTGACAAAATCTTCAGACTTGATATCGAAGTCCTTGAGCTCTTCGACAGGGCTGGAGAAGTCGACCTTGGGGATATCAGGGACAAGGTCTCCAAAAACGGAGTCTTCAATTCCCTTGGTGACCTTGTTAATGCCATCTTCAAGTTCTTTGGAGATACTCTCAATCTTTTCCACAGCCTTGTCAATTACACTGTTGAACTTTTCAGTCGCCCCCTCGGTGACATCGGCAACAACATTCAGACTGCCGTGAACCATGGCGGTAATCAGGCACACGTATGTGGCAGTTAGGAAGTTGATGTAGAATACGATCATATTCTTGACGCCGACGAGGACGAGGTCGAGCAAGTACACCATGGCATCAACTGACTTTTCGATTCCAGAGGCTGCGAGCTCATTCACACCCCTGGATAGATAATGTGGCATGGAGGCCATGGCGCTTCCAACATCTTCGACTTTGGTGCACGCGGAGAGGGCTTTGACTTTGGCATCTCCGACGTTCTCTTTGAGGTCCACGATGAGAATCATGACCCGGACCAGGACAAGTAGTAGGAGAATTGTCCAGCGATTCATCCATATTTGAGATAGTCTTGCTCGGAGGCTGAGATAGGGAGTAACGTTTGGAGCAGTATCGGCTCGAGCTTCTTGAACTTTTCGCATCTCGGTCATTTCGAATGATTCTGACCGGAGGGAGTTGGGTACAGCCGGGTAGACCGGCGGGTCGTCGTTTTCTTTCCGTAAGGAGAACATCTTGAATCTATGTTTGTTGGTAAATGCAAACGAATGAGTTTGTATGATTTGTATGGGTAGGAAAATATGAAAATTGAAGGAAGACCAGGCTCAGGTTGACTGAGATGTGAAGATGGTTTACACGATCAAAGGACAAAGATTAATTAGATAAAGACCCCAAAGTCAAGGATGAAAGGAAATGGGACAAAGGAAATGACGGCCATGAGTAAAAAATGTTTCCAGTCTATCGTCTATGATTCCATGTTGATTGTTAAGGTTGAAGTGCGATTGTGTATAAGTGAAAGAAAAGACCGAACAATAGAACAATAGGAAGGGGAATAACAACAATAAGAGAGGATGATTGAGAAAGCTTTGACGCAACATACCTGACTCACTCCGCAAATAGAGTATTCAATGAATAACAAATTCCAATAGAAACCAGCTTGCCAAAAAGAAACGCCCTTGACAGCGCTGGCGGCAGCGCTTAGAGTACGAGCTCGAGTGAGGCTGAATTGAGTGAGCTAAGCGCCAGCCTATACCGGTGGCCAGTCACGATGCTGGCAACGGCCTGAACACAAACGGTTCCGAAACCGAGCCAAGAGTATAAACGGACCACCAGGATAATTAGGTAGCGTTCGTAATAGATCTAAGCTGATGCTTGAGTTGAGTTGCGTATACGGTTGGGCTATAGGTGCGAGGCTGTTTGACTTGTCGCTTTGAGTGGCCCAGCCGCCTCAAATATGGGTTGAATGTTATAAGCCGCTCCAAAGAGTACAAGAGACGGACTTGCACACTGAACAACGTGCTCAATATCACAGCATCGACTACAGCAGCCTCCACGTGAATGGGGTGCGAGTTGAAGTCTAGATATATAGTGACTCACGCAGAGTGCAAGGGGAACACCGTGGAGCGATGAGCTGAGTGGTGCCCAGTATTCCAAACCTCCCCATCAGTTGGCAGCGAAGAGTATGGGCATTTATCTGATAAGAAGACGGCACATCTTGGTAGTCCAAGCGGGTGACGCCATTGCAAGCTGATTCCCATGAAACCCTAGCCTGAGCCATGAGTGCAGTGGCGGAGTTGTCGACAGATTCCGATATGCTGGCTATTTGGCTATTGTGACTGCGCCGTAGAGACCCATCGTGCAGGTCACTTGAAAAAGCAGGGTCTTCCGAGAAGCGATTTCAAACGGCTATGATCATTACCATAACATGTCCTGGTGGTGAATGTTTTCGAGGTGGCGGACCAGGATGTAGTGGTTAGTTGCCAGGGCTGGCAGCCAATCAAACCTCTAAACAGGGGCCTGTTCACCGTTGAAGTGCCTGGACCCCTTTGAAAAGCTTCCCTAAGTGTAAGGGTCTCTCTTCAGGGCCTGAGTTGACAGGGGTTCACGTGGTCGGTAACCGCCGATCTCGTCCAAAGAAATCGCCACTTGATGAGTTGTAGTTGAAACAGGATTTTCTGGAAAGAGTCACGGGTTGGCTGGATTTGTTTCTGATCATCGCCTTGCATATTCTGAAACTTGGTCAGCGGTGAGACGGCCAGGTGAACAGGTGAGTGAGGTGTTTTAGCAAGTCAAGGCAGTTTAGTTTAAGGAAAGGTAGAGTTTGTAGTCAAAGCTCTTTAGCCGTACCTAGGTAGTAAGTACCTAGTCAAGTTGGGCTGAAGATATGATGTCATATGGCGGGGGGTACATCTTGTTTTTTCCTCTGGTTCAACAAGTTGTGCTCTATTGGTGACCTTCCTTGCCAAAGGTAACGAGCAACAAGCAAGCATTTTCCCGTCTTCTGCGCATCCGCAAAATAGAGATCGAGTTTTAATCTTGCGAAGCGCTTTGTGTATTGAGCCATCGGAAAGTGGTCTCGTCTTGGTCGTTCTAGTGTAAAACGATTGGCTGCGGTTACAGCCGCTGTTAAGTATTTAGGCGCGTAGTGAAACGGACCCCACTGAAGGCAGAGTCTAGGGATTCTTGGAAAGGTCCCGGTCAGAAAAACCCAAGACCTTGATCCTAGGTGACAAAAATACCCAGGTAGACGTATCCTACATTTAGGACAAACTCAGCGGGCTCTGTGACAATGTCGACCAAATATTTTTGCCTGAGGATGCCAATGTTTCTGGTCTTCTGACTGCAGACGATGTGCGACCAACCACCAGAGACGGCCTTAAATAACGAGATTCCTTTGTCAAAAGCAGTCTTTCATTTATCGTACCTCTGTAACATGAGGCCAGAAGGTACTCGGCAGTTGAACAAAGAATTTCTAGTCCAGTGAGCAAGTTAGGCATGTTCGTATTCGTGACCAGTTGTAGACTTGCCCCAGTAAAACAACCTAATGAGATACAAGTTTGGTGTACTATCGTTAGAGCTCGCCAAAATTACATTGAGATAACTATATCTCATTCAGTCGCCTGAGTGCAGCAATCCATTTTACCAGAGCATTATGATCTTCTACCTCAGAATGTCAGTAAAGTTCCATCCACGTTGCCGCTAATAATGGCAGACTGTTTGAGGAAACTATGGTGCATTGCGGCCCGTGATTTAACTCAACTTTTCCGAATTCACAGGAAACCCCGCTAGAGTTTTACAGAATCTGTTAGCAATGAGGTGCAATGCGAGGGGTTTCATATATGCTATACGATCTCTTTAGCCTCCCTCTGTTCTTATATACTAACTTAGTCCATTCTCCTGCATGATGTTGCTGAGACAGAGGTAACAATTGTGTCACCCTGCAGTCACTGATGCGCCTAGGTATCTGACGCGCGGGGTACCATGGCATTCTTCAATTCAACAGCTCATTCACTAACTCCATCGTGAGATTCTTATAAATTGAATACGAACATACCTAAATACTCGCTTCGATCTTTCAATTCCACACGACCCCAAACAACAAAAATCATGGCCGCCGCCGCAGTGTCTGACGAACAAGCCTCCGACCTGAGCAAACAATATGACACTCCCCTCGGCCTCGCTCACTCAACTATGCAAGTCCTCAAAGACAGAATCAAGCTCCATTACGACCTTGCAAGTGACTACTACTTGAGTTTGTGGTACGTGGAACCGATACACCTCCAGAAGGCTTAGCAATTGCTGATCCACTGGCTTAATAGGGGCGAACATATTCATCATGGGTACTGGCCAACGCCAGAGTCTGAAACCACCCAGACAAAGGAAGAAGCTCAGGCGAATCTCATTCAGCTCCTTCTTGACATTTCAAAGCTGCCATCTAGTAGTTCAGTTCTCGACGTTGGTTGTGGCATCGGCGGAACATCTCGGTATCTCGCTTCCAAGCATGGTAGCTCGGTGACGGGCATTACCATCTCCACCAAACAAGTCGAGATTTCAAAACGACTGACAGCTGCTGTCGAGGATGCACCTTCATCCGACGGGTCAGATGACAATGGTTTCACCAAACTCGGCGAAGGCAAAGTCAAATTTCTTGAACTTGATGCTGAGAAGATGGGCGACTTCTTCAGCGACCAGCAAGGCAGATTTGACGCAGTGTGGATAAGTGAAGCTCTCAGCCATTTCCCAAATAAGGCATTATTCTTCGAAAACGTGATGAAAGTCCTCAAGCCCGGAGGCAAGTTGGTATTGGCAGATTGGTTCAAGGACGAAGATGTTGACGATACAACTTTCACCAATGACATTAAACCTATTGAAGGTAAGGTTACATGCAAGATATTCGTATTCATTCATGTATTCATGAACTTAAATTGAGTGCAGATGGCATGCTGCTCCCGCCCCTCTGTACCCAGCAAGGGTACGTCGATCTAGCGAAGAAGGCTGGACTGAAAGTCTTTTCCGAGCCAAAAGACATCAGTCAACAAGTCCGGAAGACATGGTAAGCACACTCACATCCCAATTATGGACCATAAGGTAGACTTACATTTATGTGTTTACTAGGGATATCACTTGGTCACTTGTGCAGAACCCGTCTCTTTGGGCGTTTGCATTCACTCAAGGTCGCGATGGTATTGCTTTCTTGCAATCTTTTCGTGCAATGAGACGGGGTTATGCTAACGGATCTTTTCGCTATGCCGTCATGGTGTTCAACAAGGAGACGGTATGAGGCATAGGCCGAAAACAATCAGTGCCAGATTCCCTTAAAATCGGAGCGCTCAACACTTTCGATCTATAGACAATAATAAACTCTTGTATAAGGTAGTATTCCGACCCGGGATGCACCCTCTTGGGCCATGTTACAGATTACCTTATCAGTGGCAAGTTCAGCATTTGTAATGCCAAAATGCCGATCACGGCTCTGGCAAGCCATCCAGGCACATGGCGTGCTAGCGCTCACGCTTTCAAGTTGGGGTAATCAGGTGACAGCTACAGCTGCCTAATCTTGGTTCTCGTAGAAGTTTCGGTCGGCGTGACTGTAACATGGGGTATGGATGCAAGACGGCTTGGACCTTGAGCGGAGATTCCATATCAAAGATTGGAGAAAATGAATAAATTGAATCACCGATCAAAATAAACCTAATATTGTCCAGAAAAAGGAGAAAAGGACACTTCGGACTGTAGCTGCGTTGCTAGATCTAGCAAGCTAAACAAACGTATTGCCAGAAAGAGCAGCACACACTCTATCGGGGTCTGAAGTACGGACTCAAAAGATAACGTGAAAATAACCAGTGCCCATCGAATAATCACCCAAGCACGACCGTAACGCCTTCATCGTCCTCGACGTGGAATATAGAACCAATTCCATATAGCTTACTCGACTCAAGCATCACCGAAGGTGTTCTCACCCGAGTAGGTAATGTATAGGAAGCTGTAGATCATGTCAGCAAGTTGCCCTGACGAACAGCTGTATGGCAAACGTACCCATCCTCGTCTTTGTGTTCCTCATAGATGCTGCTCATAAGGGCGGCCGTTGGAGGGAGCACCTCGTCGACGAAGATGAAGATGGCCTTCTCGGGGGAGAGCTTGATTCGCTTGCGGATGACGTAGACGAACTGGCCGACGGTCAAATCGGCGGGGACAAGGTACTTCTTCTTGTCGATGGTTGCGATGTCGCTCTTCTCGACCTTTTCGCAAATAACCTATTTGTAATTTGTTAGCAGGCCGAAATAATGAAGAAAGAAGTGAAATAAGCGGTCACTGCACAGCTGCACGCGCCCGCTATTCTCTCATCGCCCAGCTTGGAGCCAGGATTTGGATCCAAATAAAAGCGACTGGTTAAAAACATACAGGAATACGGTCAGAATACTTCTGTCGAATGCGCTCGGCCTCAGCCTTGCGCTTCTCAAAGGGATGCTCGTCCTTAAACTTGCTGCGCATGTTGACGGTGATGGTTGATAATATGTCGAGGCGGTAAGTGTGATATCGAGCGTGGAATCAAGCTGTTGACTTAGCAGCGGAAAATTCGGGAAATTGTGGGAAAGAAAAAAAGAAGATGGAGTTTTGACGATGGAAATGAGAAAAGGGTTTAGGTTACGATTTGCTTGCGTCAGGCAGAAGAAGAATGAGGAAAAGCAGAGAGTCACAGGCAGAAGGTGGCACTGACACAGACACAGTACAGATGAGCGGTCGAGGCGGAAGGCAGCAAGCAACCTCACAAGCGGAGGCGCAGGCAGGTCCAACGCTGCAGGGAGAGACATGACAGACACTGGGCAGGCGGCACACTCACTCAGAGGCAGGCATCAAGTGGCAGGAGGAGAAGCGCGGGGCTATTGAGCTAAACTATAAATGGTTTAGACCAATGATGCTCGGTGAATCACAAGAGGCCCCGCGAGGCAACGATGGCGGGGAAGCAGCAAGTCACGTCGCACTGTCTCGTCACAGGGTCGAGATTTGTGAATGAACCTTACAGGCAATCAATTAATCACTTGGAATGAGGTCCTCTTTTATGCTGATCATTATGATAAGGAGCGAGATCAAGGATTCAGTGCCAGGATCCGAGTGACTGGCGACGTTAGACTGGTTTAAGGTACGACGTTTGACTACCTATCCGGGAAGGGTTAGACAGATGCAACCTAAGCTGCAAACATGTCGATGTCCATCAGCTCCTCCAGGGTTCTGAATGATATAAATTATAATAATATAATTGGGCACTACTGAGTATATCTATCACTAGTTCATACCTCAGGACGATAACAGTGAGTTCCAGTCGAGGAAAAGTCAAGTTTCACACAATTTTGCCTTAAAATAATTTTTTGTCTCGAGGTCTGAACCAAACTGCAGTCTTCCTGAAAATTTGCATGGTGACACGAATGGAGTTAGATTGGTGAAACAGGTTCCTCTGCTGACCACTCGTCATAATGGGAGTGAGTTATTGAACTCTCAGTAATGCGGCCATACCTTTTTATGTACCTTCGGTATGTTGGAATATTTCTAAACGGTATATAGGTAGGTAGGTACCTGAGACTAAAGATGAGTAGTGGGTCATCATACTGGCTGCGTAGGTAGGTAGATCTGGGTGTATAAGGTATGGATATCCGTATTTACAAATGAGAACTTGGTTGGTAGTGATTTATTCTATATTAGTAAAGTCTAGTCAGGAACAATTTCTAGAAGTTTTGGCTTCTTCAGTGACAGCCCAATTATAACGCCACTTCACATGGATATCAGGCCCCAAGCATTTGGTTTGAATTCCCTGTCAGCCACACTGCAACATTCACATCACGAAAGAAATCATGCTTGCTTCAACAATTTTTTATCATATTCCGTGCCTGGTTTTATTCGCCCGGAGAAGCTCTAACAAATTGTAGGAGTGAACGGAGCTACAGTGGTCTAGTACCCTCCGAGTGGTGCGTTGATTTTGACCGCCCTCGGCACCGGCCGGCCACCAGAGCAGACAGAGTCGGGTCCTGCTCCACACTACCAAGTCCCTTAGACTCAGTTAGCCAATTGCCAAACATTCGATTCTGACTATCACCCGAGTTTCCAGTCGTTCTCATACTGACTTTCTACTGTCGCATCCTGGCTGTCACAAGTGGCCTCATCCGAAACGTCTGATCGTCGTCTTTTCTGTATTCGTTCTCGGTCTTCGGCCTTGTTTTGCCGCTATTACTTCCCGGGTCTGCGGGTTGCGTTACGTTGCGTCGACATATATAATATCATCATGGCTGCCAGACGGCCTTCCCAGCGTCTTGCTGCGTACCTTGCATCTCCTTCCACAAGAACTCAATTCGCTTCTACGAGACGCTGGCTGTTTAGTTCTGCCGGTTATAAAGCTTCACGAAACTCTTACTTCAACTACTCCCCACTGTGGCTCGCTGCTGTTGCGCTTGGTGCTGTCGCCCCCCTGGCTTACAAGATGGTACAGACAACTCTTTGGACAACAGAAGCTCAATTGCTAACTCTAATGTTCTCAGGCCGACATGGAACCTATCAATGCCGACCCTTCCACCCTCGCCGATCGCGATGCCCAAAAGAAGCGTGAGTCTGGCATCAACGAGGACTCGCCCATGCGCCTACGGATGGAAAAGTTTATTCGGGAACAGCAAGCTCTGATTGTCGCTGAGCTCGAGAGAGTTGATGGCAAAAAGTTTCGCAAGGATGAGTGGGAGCGCCCCAATGGGGGTGGTGGCACAACCTGTGTTCTTCAAGAAGGCAATGTTTTTGAGAAGGCTGGTCTTGGTGTGAGTGTTGTCTATGGCTCGCTCCCCAAGCCTGCCATCGAGAAGATGCGCGTAAACCACAAGACTATGGACCCCAACATGGAGTCTATCGACTTTTTCGCTGCTGGTCTCAGCATGGTCCTGCATCCTTACAACCCTATGGCCCCTACGGTGCACCTTAACTACCGATACTTCGAGACAGCCAACCCCGACGGTAAATCTCAGGCTTGGTGGTTCGGTGGCGGTTGCGATTTAACACCCTCGTACCTCTTCGATGAGGACGCCATCCACTTCCACAAGACAATCAAGGCAGCTTGTGATGCACATGACAAGGACTACTACCCACGATTCAAGAAGTGGTGCGACGAGTACTTCTACAACAAACACCGAGGCGAGGCCCGTGGTATTGGTGGTATCTTCTTTGACGACCTCGATGAGACTGAGCGCGATCGCGAGAACACCTTTTCATTTGTCCAGGACTGCCTCAAGGCCTTCCTGCCCTCTTACATTCCCATCATCGAGAAACGCAAGGATATGCCCTACACCGAGGCAGAGAAGGACTGGCAGCAAATTCGCCGTGGCAAGTACGTCGAGTTCAACTTGGTACACGATCGTGGCACGGCATTTGGTCTCAACACTCCTGGATCAAGAGTTGAGAGTATCCTCATGAGCTTGCCGTTGACGGCTAGCTGGAAATACATGCATGAGCCCGAGCCTAAGAGCAGGGAGCAGCGCCTGGTTGATGTGCTCAGGGACCCCAAGGAGTGGGTTTAAGATAAGATTTCTTGATCCAAGAGAAGGAATTGATTTGTGTGGAAGCATGAGGTTGAGCGATTGTTTAGTGCATCATAAGGTATGTGAGGATCATAGATGGGGACACCGAGGGTATCCGGTGCAGGCTATTAGGTACAAAAGACGGACGATAAGTCCCAATGTGAGAGTACTAAAAAGAATCAAATAATTCAAAAAATTCATAAAATTCATAGAATTCATAAAATGATTCGTTGAACAGGTCATACTTGCGATACCACACGCGTAATCCTGAGTTTGGAGCTCTGCGACGTTTTTTGATATGGTGCACCATTCATCTCAGACTCAGCGTGGAGACTAAGCTTGTTCATTTAACATCACTCATCAACTCCACGGCAATGGAGCCTCTTCCCTCCCACCGCCATTTAATCACATCTCTCATAAGTTCCATATCCAATATCGCGCCATCTACCAGCGCAGGGGACATATCATCAGCGCAGCCACGTCGGCCCGCCCAACACCAACAACCCACATTATCACCCTTACAAGCCATATTGCCCTCTCAGCGGCCTCTACTGCTGACTCTACATGTATTATTCCCGAATCTTTTACTCCCAGCGCTAGATCTTCTCGATCGGGGACTCATTACCAGATTAGTGCGGAACCAGGAGCTTCAAGATGGAATTCCATCGGATAAAATAAAGAACGACGAGTTTCTCGTTCGCTCTCTCGCTACGACTCTTTCACGCCGCACTCGCGACTTTAGTTCATCGTCAAAACACTATCTTGTAAATCTTGATGCGTGGAACTGTTCTTGTCCGAGCTTCACTTTAGACGCTTTTCCCGGTAATGCCCATGTTGCGTCAATGACAGGTCAGGATCAGCAACCACCAACTGGACATGGGGAGTGGTCTTTTGGGGCCATGAGTCTAGATCTACGGGGAGATGCGCCTCCATGTTGCAAACACCTACTCGCATGCTTACTTGTGGATAAGTGGTCAGAAATGCTTGGCATGTACGTTGAGGATAGGAATATATCAAGAGACGAAATGGCTGGTATCGTAGCCGACTTGTAAATATGGTTCATCATAGCAGTACCGAAAGACTCGTCTTCCGAGGCGAGTCTGACCAGTATGTATTATTCACGCTCCGCCCTCTAATAATCCAGTTTGATATGATCAATGTACAAAGGCATTTTTGCCCTAACCTTTGGCCATGCTTCCGTCATGGAACTCCGCCAGACGCCAAAGAGCTTCAGTCCAAGTCTAGTTCATTTGCGAGGTCTTTTGTCTTTATTCCTTATTTCTTGGGCTCCTTGTTCTCTTTGTCCTTTTCGGCGCCTTCCTTGGAGTCGCCGATTGAACCATTGGTACCCTCCTTCTTCTCATCCTTGGCGTTGATCTCTTCCTTCTTCGCATCCTTCTCCTCCTGCTGTTGTCTGTTCTGAATCTTGTTCTCAATAAGATCGTGGAATGCTGTGATGGCGCGGATCAGGCTGCTCAGGTAAATAGCCATAAGCTGGTCATTAGTCTTTACGCTCATCGCATATGCCAACTCGCCACCACCAGACTTGCCGTCTGCTTCGGGTGTCGAGAGGTTAGGCAACAGGTTGAATACATCCTGTAAGTTTCCAAGGATCGCGTGGTTGACTGGTAGTTGCTTGTCGAGAACCTTCTGGAGATATGTGCCGATATCTCTAAGGCGCAGGTGCAGGCCTTGAAGTGATTGGAGCTGGTTTGTGACTCGTGTGGACAGGGTTCCGGCGGCCACATCGCGAATATCTCTTAGCAGGTGCTCAACACCAATCTCCTCTGCTTCCTCAGCCTCAATGACGGAAGGTGTGTGAACGAACGTTCGGGCGGTGGTTGTGCCGTCCTAGTAAGTGTTAGTGGCTGATTGTGTAGCTGTTCCCGGGACGGCTTGCCAACATACATCCTTGATCTCATCAACGGCAAAGTAAGCATCTGTAGGGACTCCCGACTCCTTAGGCTGAACATCGACAATAACGAGTAGAGGGTTAGGTGTGTAGCGCTTGAAGAGCTCGTTGATCTCCAAATCAGATGCGCGTAGCTTAGGACCAGTGTGATACCATCCTATAAGCTTCTCTCGGGCGTTGACCTTCTTGAACATATCGTTCATCGACTCGACATAGTTGTGGTCAAGGAACCAAACCGAAGGATCCTTGTCGTCTTCCTCGAATGGAACTGCGTATCATGGTAAGCGCCGTCCAACTTGCGGTCCCATGATATTAGGGTAACACACCAGCAAAACTGTTTGATACTCTCACGTCTTTTCCGTCATTTTGTCCAAGGAGAACACCAACTACTCGTCGCTTTGTCTTGGTGGAAACAGTTCGGTTATAGTGGTCGACGGCGGAGAGAAGGACGAGGGGCGCAACGGTGACGTTTCGAGTAACGAGGGAGAGGGTTTCTGCTGTTGTAGTAGGCATCTTTGCTTCGTCAATGTATATCTATCACGACGGATGCTGAACTGGGTAGAGTTAGAAGTCAATGCGCGAACGTGGTCGTGCAGGTGCGGCGAAGTTGAAGGTAGAGTCGTGATGTTGATGCAGCGATTATTGTGGCCGCACGTACGTAGTCTTGAGGCTGCCTTCTTGGGTGAGCTTAGGTAGCTCCCGATTGGGCCAGGCATCTTGAAAACTCCAAGCTCGAGCCTGGCGGTGCCACATCACGTGGACGTATTGCGCCACAGTCAAGTATCCAGTCACATATCAGCTCTGAGTAGTATCGCCACTGAGAAAATTGAAAGCACAGGCACCTGGACAAGAACAGCGAGGATCCTTAATATGGTCTAGTGAAGTAGCATAGCATTGTTTTTTGTTGGTGTTTTCTTCTGACATCATAAGCAGACGAAAATGTTGAATCGTCTTGTGTTTCAATAGGCATAGACAGTATCTAATCCGGATGGTCATGATGGCGCAAACGAACTATATACCTTACACAACAAGAATAGCGATAAAACAAGATACTATTTAAAAAAAAAAACTACACTCTAAAGAACCCGTGTTCAAACATCAGGTCAATATTGATTTATTGAATCCGACATAGCGTGGACACATCTTCCACTTATGATAAGCGACTCGATTCTGATGAGATTGGCGCCCACTTGGGCCTCGGTGCGAACCGGAGTAATAAGGATGTGTCTTGAGTGAAGAAAGGATTGAGAAAAGCAGGGTCTAATACGGCATTGTATGTGAGGATGCCATCAATCTAAACTCTAGAGTCCTAGCATTGGCTTTGGGACATCTGTAGGATGGCGGAAAGATGGAGGCTAACACATTAATGCCGGCTATTAACACACCTACACGTGGGCGCAAGCGTTGAGTTGCGAGGGTGTCAAGTCACTACTACTCGAATGACATTACAAGATGATGGCACTCGTGCGGCGATACTAACTACCGATAGTCGTTCCTTGCACGAGTGTTTCTAGCCGTGAAAGGACAGAGGGGGAGGTCGATTGTGCGCAGACCGAGGTGAGGCCGTTGCTTGTAAGAGATGAAATATTGTAGGTCTAATAAGGAATTGTTAAACCGGCGGGGAGAGATCGGATCAAAGGGGCCCGTGGCATCCCAACTTTTGAACCTCGGTCCTAGCGACCGAACAAACTCCGATGCAGTATGGCAATTGTGAGCTGACCTTCGGCCATTGGCTTCGGTCAAGTACGGTCATAACATATTGGAGTATAGTAAGTGAGGGAGTGAGGCAAAACGGACATGTTCCGGCTATGGTTGTTGTTTATGAACGACCCTAGGTATCTGGATATGGGTGATGAAGAAAGATGAAATGTTGAAAACTCGAGATGATAGTGATGCGAAAACTCGAGGGATGTGACATCGCTCCAATGCTTGAAATAGAAAAACAGCATGCGCTCACCGTATTCAGTACATATAGATCAAGTAATGTTATTGCTGGAGCTTGGTCGTGTTATTAAAAGGTGGTGGTGTAAATAGCGCCGCAGCTGTACCGAGTACTTTGTCCTGAAGCCTGTGATTGAGAGCTTGCTTTTGGTGTGTTAATGTGTTTGTTTGAGCCCTGAAAACGTTATATCCACAGGTAAAACGGTTATATTAGTAGATATAAACAATATCAATAAACTAGTATTAGCCATATAATCTTTAATCACTATACATATATCTTGAATCTCCATCAATGCCGTATATAAAACCCACGATTACCTCTATCACTCAAAGCCAAGGCGTATCCCCAGCAGGTCTATTACAGGGGTGTACCCCCATCATCATCGCTCCAGCAGAAACGGTCCCTTTGAGCCAATCACAGCTCGTTAATGCTCCTCCCCCAAACCTCCCGTCCTCCGGCTACGCACTCAAGATTTCCCTGTCTTGACTTTGTTCCTCGCTTTTTTCTCTCTCTTCTTCCACTTCCATTCCCTCAGCCTCGCACCAAAGAACAAAGCTACTCGTCAATTCTATCTTTGCTTCTCTGGATCTCCCAAGATCTCGTTCAATTGCCAACCAGAACAACCTCCCGTTCCAATTTCACCTTCCGCAGCCGCAGCAATGGGTTTCATTGAGGACGAGCTTAAGCAGCTCAAGGATGTCATTAACACCATCGATACACGCATCAAGAAGCTCGAGGCACGAGCTACTGGTTCTCCTGTCTCTACTGAGGAGATCCGAATGATCCTCATCGGTCCTCCTGGTGCTGGTGAGTGTTTTCGCGGCGCAAATGCTGCTTTACCACTCAGCTAACTGGGCTTTGCAGGAAAGGGAACCCAAGCCCCCAAGATCAAGGAGCGCTTCTCCTGCTGCCACCTGGTACGTTAACCCGCGTCGCAAAACATCAATAGCCAGAAATTCGGCGTTCTAACACGTATCTTCTCATCGCGCAGGCTACCGGTGACATGCTGCGATCTCAGGTCGCTAAGAAGACCCCTCTCGGTGTCGAGGCCAAGAAGATCATGGATGCGGGCGGTCTGGTCAGCGACGATATCATGATTGGCATGATCAAGGAGGAGCTCAACAGTAACAAGGAGTGCCAGGGCGGGTGAGTTTTGTTGCCCAAGATTTTCGGGTTCCTCACGTTTCGAGCCCGCAAATCTCGATCCTCACCGATGTGATCGACGAAACAAGATACTAATAATTCACGCTTCAGTTTCATCCTCGACGGTTTCCCCCGAACTGTCCCCCAGGCTGAGAGTCTCGATGCCATGCTCGCAGAGCGCAACCAGAAACTTCAGCACGCCGTCGAGCTCCAGATCGACGACTCTCTTCTCGTTGCCCGCATCACTGGCCGATTAGTCCACCCCGCTTCCGGCCGTTCATACCACACCACCTTCAATCCTCCCAAGGAGTACATGAAGGATGACATTACTGGCGAGCCTTTGATTCAGCGAAGTGATGACAACGCCGAGGCTCTCAAGAAGCGTCTTGTTACCTACCACAAGCAGACTGCGCCTGTTGTGGGCTACTACAAGAAGACTGGTATCTGGAGCGGTCTCGACGCCAGCCAAGAACCCGGCCAAGTGTGGAAGAACATGCTTAAGGTCCTTAACGAGAAGCGAGCTTAAATGCTACCCGGAGTGGTAGACTGCCGCCAGCTGCGGCCGGCAACAAGACAAATGCTGAGTGAAAATAAAAGCCAGCTCGTCTTGGATATATGAACGGTATGAACTGTAAACTGGGGGGGCGAAAGGAAGACTGGAGAGAGTCTGATCTTCCAGGCCAAAGAGGCGTTAAAAGGTAGAGGGTTTGTCTGCGGTGCGGTCTTGTGGGCCATGTGTGGAAAAAGCTACCTACTTTGGACGACGATTAGCCATGTATCAAAATGTCTTTTTTTACCATAGTTTCCAACCAACAGAAAGTTGGCTTTCGAAGCGTTAAGTACATCTGGATCTGCTTCTTTCTCATGAATATGCAATGCAGATGATGCATCTCATGAATACTATATCTTCGCCTTCCGAATATACCTAGGGCACTAAGAGGCTTAGTCCCAGATAATATAGAGCCCTGTACCACTCATGTGTATAGTCATAGCATAGGTAGTCTGACACAACTTGAGTTCCAATACTTAGCAAACCATGACTCCACATTCTTCAGTCTGAGTCTATTGAATCGTTATGGAGCCCATTATAGCACTCTTGGGCATAACATCTATACTAATGATATCATTGGAAGCATTAACTATGTTTGAATGCCGAGACGTTCCTCCTGGCCACCAGTCTACCAAGCAAATACGTCCGTTTTAAGAAACACGCCAAGCTCCCTCGCAATGCTTCAAAAAGATAAAGAGGAGAATACGAAGCCCTGGATTTCCAAGGCGATGACGGCAATTATGAGAATGTCGGATCAAGAAAGGACAAGGGCATCTTGAGGGCCGGATAAGATAAGCCAGTTTGGGTGGGAGTGAATACGTCGAGAGAGGGACTGGCGTTTGGTAGGTAGGAGTTATGTCACACAACTTGAGAGCGTAATTCGTTGAGTCTTTTCATAAAATAGCAAGGGTTTTCTCACCCCGCGAGTACCTATCGCTTCGGGGTCGCTGACAGGGGAAGGTCAGTAGAGGTAGAGCGAGTCGCGGAAGCGCAACTGACCATTGACCATCTGCCTCTGCTTGTTAAGCCAGCTCCGCGGAGCCTCGTGCCGTCTTTGCAAAACGACGTGGTTGCTCTGAAGCCGGCTCGTAAGATCATACCATGCTGATGCAATGAGAGCGTTCTCTCTTTCAAGGTTCCGGATGATTTGATCGCTTGCGGCCTTTGGGTCACGGATAATCAGTAAAGATTTCAGTCACAAAGAGAAGGGCATGATGAAAAATTGTGTTGTTACTCTGTATTTATAAAAAGAAATAAAACGTACCTTTTGTGCTGCCACTGCCTCTCCATCATGTGCAGCCTTGAGTTTACGTTGCAGGTCGATTCTGTCCGTCTCTGATCGTTCAAGTTGCTAGAGGAAGTCTGTCAGCCAACTCCATCTACCATATTGCGCACGCTTATCAATAGGTTCCTCTGGCTCCCGGACTTGCCCTCGTTGGACGGGGCGCAAAGGCAGAAGTGCAGATGGAGGTTTGGGTATCTCGATATCAACGGGAAATGGCTCTAGTGATGAATTCGGCTCATCAACTGCCAAAGTTGTATTTAAAGGCCAAGCTGCATTGTCTTCTAGAGATGATGCGCCACCTTCATCGGGGGCCATTGGAGTTTCCACGTCACCATTAACAATTGCATAAAAAAATGGACTCACCTCACGGATTTCCCTGAGGCGAGCACGCAGCTTTTCAATCAACTCGCCCTTCTTGCTAGGGTCAGGCGGCGCATCGCCTGTGCCGTTGATGTCTTGCAGCTCCCGACCCTCTTCTACCTCCTTACGCAACTTATCCTTGGTAAGGAGAGCATCGACAAGCTGGGTTTGCTGTGCGTCACGCTCAGCAATGGTGTAGCTAAGCTGCTCTCGTGTATAGTCGAGCTCAGACTTGAGAGATGAGATAATAGTAACATCGGCACTCTTGAGCTCCTTGAGAGCATCCGCCCCTTCTTTGCCAAGGGCTGAAAGCTCGGCCTTAGCAGCAAGGAGTTCACGGCCTTGATCTGCTACCTGAACAGAGAGGTCCTTCTCCCGCTTCTTTGCCTGCTCAAGCTCGAATTCGCATTGCATGTGTGACTGTTTGATATTCAGGAAGGCCTTGGTTCTGTAGTAATCCGCAGTAAGTATATGATTCCCCTCAGAAAGAGCAGCCTCATCAATTGCTTTGACTAACCCTTCACCGGTCATGTTGTTGATAAGAGCCTCCATTTGATCATGCAGAACAGCATGCTTTTCAAAAATTTCGTTATAGTTCTTCTGAAGGTGAGCACGCTGTCGCTTCTCCTCGTCCAATTCCCGGCGTAGCGGCGCAGTATCTCCAGAACCAACCGTACTACGCAGTAAATCGTTCTCGGCTTTTAGACGGGATAGTTCTAGGGGTAAGTTAACTTGGCTAGGCTGGCCATCCTCTGTAGCTGCATCGTTAAGTTCATCCTCAAGATTCCCTGCCAGGCCTAATGCGCCAGGTTGAGCACCTTGCGTGGCCCCTCCGTTCTCTAGCTGTTCCTGAAGATCCTTGATAAAGTTCTCGTCATGGCTTTGTCGAGCCCTTAGCCGAATTACCTCATCCTCAAGCGCTGCGATGTCCTTCATCAGCTGGTTCTTTTGACTGCGTTCGTCCCAAAGATGTTGCTCGGACTGAGTGATCATCTTGGTCAACTCATCCTCCGCTTTCCTTGTACGAGCGCCCCTATCTTGGTCTTCCAGCAGGATCTTAATCTGATCTTGCAATTCTGTCTTCTCATACTGTAGGTTTTGTACCTCCTTGACGAGATGCTGCTGGGATTCAAGTTTCTGCTTATACCGCTCAGCAGTATTGGCTTTCTTCTCAAGATCTTCAGCTTTGTGCTTCCATTCCGTTGCCTGGTCACGGAGCTCTTCCGCCTCTTTACATTTTTCTGTCAACTTCTGGATTTCAGCTTCAAGTTGGGACTTGATTCGTTCATCTCTTCGTATCGTTTCCTCATGTCTAGCAATGAGCTCCATCTGATCATGTACCTGAATCTCTAGGTTCTTGATCATCTCGGCATTGTTAGCACCATCTACAGTGGCCTTTCGTAAGACCTCAAGCTCCCGATCATTTTTTTCTTTATCAAAGCGGAGCTCCTCGTAACTTGTTTGGAGGTGATCGAGTCTGGTGATGTAATCTGAGAGCTGCCTCTTCGTTATATCAAGTTGTGACCGTAAGGCTGCATTCTGCTCTTCAACGAGTAGATCAATATCTCGCGCCTCCATAACAGCATCGATAGCTTCATCTACATCATCGTCGCCTTGTGAATTATTGATATCCTGTTGTATCGTCTGGATTATTTGCATAATTTCTGCTTGAGTGTGTTTATCAAGACCTGTTATCCGTGGAATGTAGTGCTGGGCGTCTGGACCTAGGGCGGCCACTCCTAGCATGACAGCCAAGAGCTGTAAAATTAGCCATACAAACCAAGAATGAATAAACGGGAGATTTACCTGACTGATACCTTGTCCATCAGGATTCTCGGCGATTGCATGGTAGTCAAATTTCTTTGCCTGGCAAGCAAGCTCGGGAACTGCTCGTCGAATGTAGCGGAAGAGACCCTTGTAAATGCTCTGGAGGTTGCGCTTGTTGGTCAGGTACCGGGATGTATTGGAATTTGTCTCGAGGGCGGATGTGTCAAAGCTATGATCAAGTTGATGAAGGATGTTACCGAGAGTGACGCCGTCAATGAGGTCCTCGACTGATTCTACCATGCGTTTCGGTTCGAAGACTCGTTTGATCTGAGGGGTACCTTGGGTCAGACTAGAGCTAGAAGACGGTGAGAGTGCTTCCTCGAAGACACTTACGGCTTTTATAAGCGCAGCCTGCGCGTTATTACTGTAGCCTGGCATCGTATGAGATATTGCGGCCGGGGCCAAATGGCGGTCGAATAAAGTTCTACTTCGATCAGGTCGTTGCTGTCGGAAACGATAATGATGGTGGAATTATAGGGAGTTGCGTCGCGTGTCTGATAGCAGGGGTAATGATGTTCGAGGCATTCGACGGCATGTCGAAATGGGATTCGAGGGGTTATAAGGAGACGTTATGAAGAGAACAAGATCTGTCGTTCCATTGTCCAGTGAATGTCGAGTGGGTGAATGTTCAGTGTGAACTCAAGGATGGTGGGAGCATTGTCCTTCAACGTTTCGGCGAAGTTGGGCCCTTGTTGGCTTGAGCTATGCGGTCGGGTGGGCTTATCGATATGACAGGGGTAAGAGTGTAGGGGCCCATGGGAAGTTGAAATAGCGTGCTTAGTATATCAGATGGGCCAGCCAAAGCTTGAGGATGTATAGCAGCAATTTGAAGATTCTGCGACTAAGGAAAGTCCTGTAGGGGTATTATTGTCTAAAGTTGGGGTAAAGAGGCCACGAGTCGTGTATAGTTTTTTCCCTGTCTGATGCCTTTCTTCCCGTCTATATTGATCAATCTACGTACTATGGTACCTATTAGATGCCGCTGATGGGATTCAAAGCCACAGCAGCATATTAGCTGTGGCGCTGTGGCGCATCCTAGACACTCAATCAAAGATGTGTCATGTGAAGCATTCTTTGTGGCAGAAGTGTAGCGTAATATAACGTAATATAGCGTACGAAAAGCGTGGCCATGCCGCCTTCAGATGATTCGAACAGCTCGTATACGCTAACAACAAGATTAATGTTCAGAAAATCAACAATAACGCATTCTCAAGACTCGTTAGTGAGGTGTCGAGATGTGTAAGTGCGGGATGTTCAGACAGTGAGACATATTGTTCAGCCTACGTCTTAACTAACCTGAACCCAGAACTCAAAATCTGGGAAAGTGAACACACCAGCACTCATTTGCAGAATACTTCAAGCCGTTGATAGTACACCGTGGCGCCCCAAAGAACTATGTGTCTTCGCGGCCTGGTTTTGTCACTTCCCTCTGATAATTCATAGCAGAGCTGTCCGGCGTAGTTTTGCATTAACAGCTGACGAACAAGTGTTTTGGGTTGATGACCACCGTAGGTCTCATCGCAGGCAGATATTTTAAATGGCAAAAGTTCTATTCCACTTTGGAGAGGTTTGAAGTAATAATGAGCATATTGAATCTCATAACGAGTGTTCTCTTTCAGACAATTCAGAGGCTCCTATCCTGTAACGCCCAAACAAAGGATATCAATATCCCCAACACTGCCGTGAAAGTCGGCCAGTTCATTTCAAAGGCATGCTGCTGTCCCGTCGTCTTTAAATCATCATTTGCGTATTATCCCTAGCACTTCTAGTCTGTCGTAACAACCTCGTCCTTCTCAACCCGGATCTGGTGTTCCTCGTGGTTGACCTGGACGATCTCGAGCGCTTTCTCGGGCGCAATGACGGAGAAGCCCCTAGTCAACTGGTTAGTATAAAATCGTCATAGTGCCAAGAGGCGGAGGATGCGCACTTGATGATGGAGTAGACGTGAGTGATCTTTCCACCAGCCTTAATGAGGGCGTTTTTGCACTCGTCCACGATGCTATCCGGGGTAGACTCATCCTCGAACCAGACAATAGCCGACTTCTTTTGATCAACAGCGAGGGCGCCAGGAACAACTGCGAGAGCGGCGGCAACAAAGGGAAGGAATCTCATGTTGATAGCGGTATCGGCGATGAATTTATCGATGAAAATTTGTTGATAAAGGAATCGTTGATTGTTGCGATAAAGGCTTGATCGATGTTAGATGCGTGGAATAATGGTCAAATGCTTGTGGCGTTAATGCAGAGGGTGACCCGAGATGGGCTGGACTGGGCTGAGACTTTATATGGCCTGGGGCAAGTTGGGAGGGATGGGCAGGCCCAGGCCTCTTCTTGGGGGCAGCAGATCCGACTTGACGCATTGCACTGCACTGAATGGAATCCACTGACCACGCTCTGGGGTCTGCATCACTCCACTGAAGCGAGTTTAAACCGGTGTGCCACATGGCGCGCTGACCAACAACCTAATCGGGCAGGTCTTCGACTCCATTCTTCCAATCGCGTCGTCAAGAATGAGGGTGCCTGAACTAGGCAAGACAGTTGTCCAACCACGGAAACGACGTAAATGGCAGGATGGGGCATCATAAGTTCGAGATAAACCGGTCCATCTGTTTATTATGTCGAAAATCTCGTCTTTTTCGGTTGTGTTTGTGCTGAGAAACCGGCGAACAATGACATACCCTCGGCTTTACTTAAGCTTACACCTGTCATGTAAGACATTTTTATACTTTCCAAGTACTGTCTAGATAAGATCGTCTTCGCGGGCATCAGATCAGGAGTGCAGCAGTGACGGAATCTGATCTGAGAAACCCTCGTGTCGTCATTGAATTGATTGATAGTTTGCATTGCTTCTCAGTCTCGCCTCCCATCTTGGTGGAAGTCGAAGCTATGAAGATCTTATTTGCCGAGTGAGATTTAGGAACATATTAACAGGGCCGTAAGTGGTAGGATATTCTATATGTGGAAATATGTTAAAAATAGTGAGGGTTCTAAGGTTTGTCGCAAAAGTTGTGAAACGCCATTAAATGCCGAATAATGTCACCTTAACTCCTCGCAACACCGAGCTCGAAATGCCGAAGAAATCGCTTGTCTAACATGATCATGCCCTCGAAGCACCGGGAACACTGTCGTTCTCGCTCCAAACTTCCTTGCTTTCCTGTTCAACAGCTCTCATAGCCACTGCGACATCTTCAAGCCGGGTTACAACGTCAATAACTCCTTGGTTGACTCTCTGGAAATACCGATCATTGGCTTCTCGTCGTTTCCTTGCAAGCAGGATGTCCGTTTCTGTCTCTTCTTCGAGTTTATGACCCAGTCTCTCAACTCCTGTACCGCTGCTGTTTGGTCGTGACATAGTGCTGCTTCCAACAGCGCTCTTCTCTGTTCCGTCAAGACCAGACTTGGAGTTGTCGCCTAATGCACCCTTCATGTTTCGAACTTCAGATCCAGTTGCGGACACCACAGTTTCGAGCTGTGCTGTGTCGATAACATCATCTGCTTCACTTCTGGCCCAGGCTTGAGCAAGAGCAATTTGAGCGGCCCTCAAGTCAGCCAGTTTGCGGTCGTGATCTGGACCAAAAACGTGAGTTCCTCCAGATGCTGAGAGCTCGACTTCTTCCAATGTTGCTTGCATCTCGGACCACAAAAGATCAGTACGGTCACCTGTCGCGCGAGTGCTCTCTGCCGGAAACAACCCAACTCGCTGATTAACTGCATTCCCGGACCGTCCAGATCTAACGGATGGCGCACGTTCGGCGTTAGGCCGCAAGTTTGACTGCCCTATGAAAGGAACCGTGGGCGGCGGTGCATTTGGTAAGGAGACATTTGATGCTGAAGGAGATGGGTGAAGAAATAAAGAGGGAGGGGGATCTCGTTGTCGACTCACAGGTCTCGTGAGTTGAGACATGACGATTTAAGCGGCTAATGAATTGGTTGTTAATAATATATACGATGAGAATAAGAATAAGACGGTTTGCTCCATTCCAGACTGACACTGACCTTGGAGTGCCAAGTGAGTTAAGGACAGTGCAAAAGTAGATATGCCCCCATTACTACTGTACGACCTGTTGGCTCGACGTTTGAATGATCAGTCCATCGCCAAGACTTGATGCTGCAGTAGAGTGGGGCAACTTCCTCTAGCATCACGTGATCTCACACATGCCTCCTGGTCGCAGCTTTCCTAGGGCCACCAAACCCTACCTGGAATTTTCGCTGGTCATTCTTTCCCAACTTTTCGCTGCCGCCTCCGCAAATTCCTATCACCATCCCGTCGCCGATACACAGACAGATCTGGTAGGTACTTGCACCAACCCAACTTCACCCACACCAAACATCCCTTCAGCTCCATACGCTTGCGCTCGAGTTTTCCGAATCGACCATCGACTAACGGCTTTCTCTGAAGCAAAAATGGCTGGAGGCAAACCCCGTGGTCTTAACGCCGCCCGCAAGCTGCGAACGAACCGAAAGGACCAGAAATGGGCCGATCTCGCCTACAAGAAGCGTGCCCTCGGTACCGCTTATAAGTCCTCTCCCTTCGGTGGTTCTTCCCACGCCAAGGGCATCGTCCTCGAGAAGGTCGGTGTCGAGGCCAAGCAGCCCAACTCCGCCATTCGAAAGTGTGTCCGTGTCCAGCTCATCAAGAACGGAAAGAAAGTCACTGCCTTCGGTACGACGAACCCCAGATACCACGAGATACAACGGATAGGTCAAACTAACATTGATTTCTAGTCCCCAATGACGGTTGCTTGAACTTCGTGGACGAGAACGACGAGGTCCTCCTGGCTGGTTTCGGTCGCAAGGGCAAGGCCAAGGGTGATATTCCCGGTGTTCGATTCAAGGTCGTCAAGGTCTCTGGTGTCGGTCTGCTCGCTCTGTGGAAGGAGAAGAAGGAGAAGCCCCGTTCTTAAGCGAAGGGCTTGTGGATGGAAACAAAGTCATATTTCGACAGGTGGAGTCTATTCGGATTGCTTGCATCGGCATTACTGGTTAGGGATCTGATCATGGGAGACGAGGTCTGAAAAAGGGAAAATAGATCACAAAGTCTTCAACGAACAAACAACGATGTGCACGCCACGTGAGGTGGAATTCTTGGGTCTGAACCCACATCTCTGTGTTATGATGATATTATGGTACAATTGTTTTACTTGTCCCAATTACTCCTGGCATTCAATTTTCGAACTTGGTCTCGTCCTCGGGTCCCTGGGCATATCTAATAGTGTAGTCTGCAGCCAGACCCAAGCTGATCACACCACCAGTGATCCAGCAGCCGTTGATGAACCACCACCAACAATCCTTGACATCCTTGAGATTGACTCGCTTGATCATGACACCAAGAGTGACCATAGCCCCTCCACAGCTTCCAACAAAGAACGCTGGTCCGGCACCGGCCGCAAATCCAGCGGCAGCCAGAAGGGAGATCTGTACAGCAGCCAGTCCTGTAAGCACTTGCTTGGTCTCCGCATCATGCTTCAGCGCAATGCTCTTGATTCCCGCCTTGACATCGTCCTTGATGTCCATATGGGCATAGATCATGTCATACAATATTGTCCACGCAATATTGGAAGCATATAAGCAAGCCGCAGCAGTCAAAGCTGGGGTGTGCGACAGCAGATCAATTCCAAGGGCCGGGAAACCCATGATAGCGCCCCATGAGAAAGTGAGGCCGAGAACTGCTTGGGGGTAGTAAGTGACTCTCTTGGCCAAAGGATAACTGGCTACCAGGAGCAAGCTGGGCACGCCATAGAAGAGACAGGGCAAAGGAAATTGGAGCAATATTCCCAGACCGGCTAATAGTTGAAACCCGGTGTACACGAGTCCTTTGAACGGGGTAATCGCACCACGAGCAATTGGCCGTAGTCGAGTTCTTGAGACATGAGGATCAAGATTGCGATCCCACAGATCATTAATCGTACAACCAGCTCCTCTCATAATGAGAGCTCCAGAGAAGAAAAGAAGGGAGGTTCCCATGACAGAACCCGGACTTGCCATAGGCAGAACCATTGGGGCAGCCATAAGGCTAGAGAACAGACATGGAAAGAAGAGATAATAGGTTCCAGCTGGCTTGTCCAGTCGAATTAATTCAGCATAAGGAACCCATGACGCCGGGAGTTTCGATAGAAATCCGGTCTCGGGGGGCTTATAAGGTTCTGGTGCTGTCGGAGCTGATGGTGAGTCCAAGTCTTGAGTGGCCAGAGGCAAGGCTCGGGGTTTAGCATCATGAAAACCAACTGTTCGCTGAGTATTATACCGTGATTGACACAGGACGCTAGAGACTTTAACTAGAGAAGGCCGTGTCTGTAGTTGTCTTGGAATCCTCAGACTTTGGCCTGAGATGCCTCGACATTGAGCCCAGGCCGAAGCCCGGGGGAGTGCACTTAATCTCATGGATCACCCGTCTACGGACCTACAAGGATAATGAGAAATTGAACTATTAATTCGTATAAGAACTCATATTCTACTTACCACGGAGCTCTTTGAGTGGATTTTGGTCACGTCAGACGTCAACAGCAGCTCACTAAAGCTCGAATCGAAAACTCATGATCCAAAAATACGAATCTCATAAACTTTAGGGCGGACGGATCCTTGTCACCAAGCTCACGTTGCAGTGGAGCGAATTGGGTAGGTACCTCAGGCTTGTTAAAGGAGATCGGCAAGCAGTTCATCACGTGCAGCCGTGACTGGCCGCAGCTTTTGTGTAAGCATCTTTGATTGGTTGCGCATTCTCCAATTCAAACACCTGAGCTTCTAACGCGCCTTCGCACATTCGCCTAGGGTTTGAAACCTTCTCCAATCCCATCGTTTACTAATATCGTTGTCGCTTCTTCGTGTTGAATGGGGACAGCTTGTGGATCACACGGCCTTCCGGCCTGATTCTCGCCTACGGATTTCGAGACGTCCTTCTCTTTGCGACTGACGATATCCCTTTCTCGGCTCGACTGAAACCCCACTACAGCTTGGAGAAGCTCGACAAGATGCCGACTTCACTGCATCCGCAGGCAAAGTTCGATCCTATCCCGCCCGATCTAGACCTGTATAGCTTAGTGGATAGGACACCGAATTTCAAATGGGTTCAGCGTGTCTCAAGAAGCCAAATACGTAACCTTGGACAACAAGAGTTTGAGAAGCTGGTGCTGATTCACGTCATCGTTGGCGGCAAACCCCTGGTCATTGATGGATGGGATGGAGTTCTACCCAAATGGCTGTTTGATGTTAGCTGGCTAGAGAAGACTTACGATAAGCAACGTAGGTGAAACCTTTCCGGTGAACCTTTGGAAGTTTACTCACCCTGTGTGTCTACAGAGGAGAATGTGCGAGATATCACCGCCGGTACAGACATTCCTATGACAATGGGACACTACCTACGATCGATGCGACAGCTTGCGAACCAATGGACACCGACCAACTTCCGCGACGAGCGCCGTCAGCGCCTTTACCTGAAAGATATCGACTGTCCTCCCGAGTGGCATGATGCGCTGCAGAAGGTTATTCATCCAAACCTATTCTACCTGAATGAGAACGCCAATGAAGCGGGAGGACCGCATCAAAAAGAAGACGCCTTCCGCGATGAAGCTGCAGCAGCACCAGCAGGTGACTTAATGTCCAGCTTACCGGAAGAGATGCGAGCCCAAAATCTCATGTGTTACATTGGACATGAAGGTACATATACTCCAGCACACCGTGAAATGTGTGCATCTCTAGGCCAAAATATTATGGTGGAAGCATCGGAAGACGAGAAAGGCGAAAAACCAGGAAGCTCCATCTGGTTCATGACGGAAAGCAAGGACCGCGAAGTCGTTCGAGAATACTTTCTCTCCATGCTAGGTCATGATGTTGAGATTGAGAGGCACTTTGCTCAAATCAATGCTTGGAAGAAAGCACCATTTGACGTTTATGTCGTCGAACAGCGAATCGGTGACTTCATTCTTATTCCGCCCCTGGCCGTACACCAGGTATGGAACCGTGGTACTCGAACGATGAAAGTGGCATGGAATCGCACAACTGCCGAGACTCTGGAGTTGGCGTTACATGAGGCCTTGCCGAAGGCTCGCCTTGTCTGTCGTGATGAGCAGTACAAGAACAAAGCCATCATTTTCTTCACGCTGCAAAAGTACTACCGCCAGCTTCAAAAACTGGAGGAGAATGCAGAGATGACTTCTATGAGTTTCTTAGGGCTTGGACAGGATATTCTCAGGAGCTCACCTCGTGCTAGACAGCTTGCGGGTGACTTTAAGAAGCTATTCGGACTGTTTACTGAAATTCTCATCGATGAGATGTTCGCACACAAAGAGAAGGACGTAGAGCTCATCGAGTTTGACTCATGTATTACATGCTCCTATTGCCGTTCAAATATCTTCAACCGATTCTTGACATGCAAACATTGCACTCGCATGCTGGTTAACGGCGACGAAGATATCTACGACGTTTGCATGGAATGCTACGCCATGGGACGGTCTTGCGCCTGTCTCTCGGGCCTACAGTGGTGTGAGCAATGGTCGTGGGCTGACCTGGTCAATAACTACGAGGATTGGCGGTCAATGATTATCAAGAATGATGGATTTGTTGATTTCGAAACCTCACCTCAGCCCCTCGAGATCGCCCGACAACGTGCAGGAAAGAAATCCTTAGCACAAATTTGCCAAGAGGCTTTGCGAAGACGACCTTGGAAGGATATCACTCAGCCAGAATGCGAAATAACGCCAAGCGAGTCAGAGCCTGAGGTCGATGGCGAAGGAAGGCCCAAGAAGAAATACAAGCGGAAGAAGAAGAAGGGAGAGCTTCGACGATGTCATGTTTGTTGTCATAAGGACTATGCCTATCGAGTGCACCAATGTACTAACCCTGGTTGTACTGAGTCGTATTGTTATGGCGTTCTTTATCGGGCTTTCGATATGTTACCCCAGAAAGTGCTTGAGGATGAGCAATGGCAATGTCCGAAGTGCTTAGGTATATGCAATTGTGGCTACTGTCGCCGCCAAGGAAACACAGACCCTTATACCCCAAAAAACACCTTGCTGGGACACGATACCCGCCCGATTGCCGATGATCGAAGTGTGGAAGCACTCGTCGACTTCCGAGTTCACAATCTTTCATGGCTCAAGGCTGCAGGAGAGGAAAGTCGCAGCAAGGATAGCAGACGAATGAAGAGACTGAGAGAGCAGGCCGATAACGCCAAGGCACAAGATATTACCGAACAAGAGGAAGTCGATGAGTCCATGCAAGACGCAGAGCATGATCCTCCTAATGGTATGCCTGTGCCTGGCATGAATGGCTACGGAGATCAAAGTCATGTTCTTGGCCAAGGTGACCAGTCCATAGCTGATAACATTATGGAACGGCAATATCCACCATATCACGGAGAGAGCACTGAACTGGCCGAGCAGTCCATGGCCATAGACATGTCACATGCTGAAGACGTCAACACTTCTCTTTACCCAGATCCTACACGGGTGGCGCAGCAGCGCATTGGTATGGGATACTACGAACCAGATGATGCACCCGACAAGATTCTCTTTGATCCTTTCCAGGCTCCATCTGAGGATGCTATGAGATCCTCCGAGCCGGATGTTCCTGAATTTGTCAAGAAGTCTATTCGCGCAGCCAAGAGAAAGGCCAAACGAGAAAACGAGGACCCCGACTTTGTTGTTGGCAAGTCTCATCACAAGAAGCCTCGCCTCGCAGCCGAACCAGAAGCAGATTTTTTGGATAGCATGGACCCTGCATTGTTCAATGGACCGCCTGCTGCCCCTGATGCTACCATGGACCAGGACGGAAGGGATCCGAGTACTACACAGGATACAGGAACAGATGGTGCTCAGAACACGCCGAATGAAACTCCTGCTCCAGCTACTGCTTCTGCTCCAGCTAAGAAACGGGGTCAGCTGTTGTTCGATGCGAACGAGCCTGAGCTTCGGCACGCTAAACCCATAGCATCGTATGTGGAAGTAGATATCGATTCCGATGATTATGAGGAAGAAAGCACGAAACCGGCAGAGCCTAAATTACCTGCTGGTGACACGAATGGGGGGGAGAAGTCGGCTGTTGATTTAGCTGCCGATACCGTTCGTGCTTTATTCGGGACATCTTCCCCTGTACCACAAGCCTCCATCGAAAAAGACCCTGAGCCTATCATTGAGACTAAGACTCCCAAACGCCGTGGTCGTCCTCCCAAGAGCGCATCGACTTCTTCACAATCTACGCCAGCTATTTCATCCAAGGAACCTACAGGCGGTCAGAGAGGTTGGCCCAAGGGTCGACCTAGAAAGTCTCACTTGTCACAAGTCTTAGTAGCAGATGACTCAGCCGAATTTGCCGATGAGTCTATCCAAGATCAAGGCGACGATAGTGACGTTGAGCACGAGAAAATGGTTGGTGAACTAGAGGCACAACTAGCTGCCGAGCTCAATACAGGTCCTTCAGAGGCCATAACAGAATCTACTCAACCCCGACGCCGAGGAAGGCCTAGGAAATTTGGCATAAGCACCATTGCGGCTGCATCGGCTGTTATGGAACCTTCGGAAGAAGATGCTCAATCCACATCAGGCAACCCTACTGATAGAGCCTCGCGAACCGCCCGCCGTAGCAGGCGATCGGAGGGTGCTAATAACAAATCTGCTAGTGATTCTGTATCTCCACCGCCGCCCAAATCAGGCGGCGGAGGAACGCAGCTTATGTCTATGGCTGAACGAATGGCACTTAAGGGAAAGAAGTTCAAGATAGGCAAACGCAAATCTACAACGGCTTCTGCCAATGCGACTGCAGCGCAGTCAGGGGCGTCAACACCTGCCCAAAAGGTCAACGCTCCTACAGCTGTGATGGATGAGCCAGCAGCAAACGAGCAGAAGGAGGCTACTCGCAGCCCGAGTCCGCCAAGTGAATATGTCGGTCATAAATCATCCTCTCTATTCTCGGCTCATCATGAAAGCTCGCGCCTGCCTTCGCCACCACCCCCAACTCGGCGACCTTTGCAGCCGACTGTTGTAAGAATTGGTGATACAGACTCGGAAGCAGAAATGAGCGGTTCAGTGTCAGTGTCGGGATCAGACTCCGGTAGTGACGGTGACATCCCAGCAAGACGTGGTGCTAGCCGTGGAGGCCGAGGAGGTGGACGAGGTCGAGGTCGACGCAGAGGTAGACCGCGAGGCAGGGGAAGGGGACATTGAAAGCATATGAAGCACGTCTCAGTATTGCATTTAACGAGCATATTGATACCAATGTTGGAGGGCCTTGAAACATAATGCAGCCTCAATTTTTCGGTTCATGGGTTAGCGATATGGGTTATTAACAGATTGATTGCTGCATGGTAATCTAATGGCGTATGGTGCAGTTATACTAGACAGCTGAATGGATTCGGAATTATGCCTTTGATAAACTGAAGTCCCTTTCCAGATCACTCCATCGTCCATTTCGTTTAGGGTCTAGTTTTCTCAGAGTCTGTAACCAGGATGTTACATCACTTTGATTCTCAGGATCAAATGGCTGTCCAGTGAGTTGGTTCAATGCGACTGCATACTCAATGAGAGCCTCGTAGATCCATTTTGTGTCCTTGTAGTCTTCTAGCAGGTCCTTGATTTCGGCTACTTCATCGTCAATGTAGGCCTTGCGCTCATCCACTGTCAGGTTTGGTGCTATTTGGCGAGTTGATGCAGGATCAGCGAGATTTAATACTAAGAACTGGTGGTAGTACCACAAAGACTCGTCTTCTGGTCCAACATTCAACGCTCTGCGAATGAGCTCAAGCTCTGCCTCAGGTTAGCAGCAGTTCAATGCCGGCACGGCGCAATACAATACCCTCATCCAGCAAAGCTTTACGAGACTCATCATCCGCCTTGCGCTCATTTAGAAGTCTCGGTATTAGCTGGCTACGATTATGCCACGCTGAGAAATTCGACAAGTCTTGATGGATTTTGTTGGTGGTGTACTCAAACTCAGGCTCTACCAGACTCTGGCCGTTCAGTACGGGGTTCTCGAGCTGCGCTACGACATGGCGACGGTAGCCCCAGGCGTGAAAGTTTCGGCGATCTTTGTTGAGCATCTTGCTGACAAGGCCTAACTCCTCTTCCCAGATGCGCCGAGCTATAGATACATCGAGTCTTTCGATCGCGCGATCGAGCGTCCATAGTCGATAATTCCATATCCAGTAGCACTTGGGAAATTCCATCAGTAAGGGAACAGTAAAGCCCAATTCAGAGCGTATAACGTCAGTGTCTGCATCGGTATCAGTCGTTGTACCAGTCATCCCAGCTGTCGGGGGGTTGGGGCGTGGCGGGATCTCGGTCGAGGAGGAGGGTAACGAATCGTCGGAAGAGGCTGTGTGAATGTCTTTCACTGAAGTACTCTGCGACTCCTTCGAGGGTAGCGATCCAACCGACGGTTTGGACAATAAGCCATAAATTAGACAGCGCCTGCGGGCGTTCCATATCGTGTAATATTCAGGGTTTAAGCGAAGTAGCTTCGATGTGAGCTGAAACGTCTCGGTGCCGTAGTTGTTATCGGAGATCTATTTTTGTGTCAGAGAAACAACCCTTATAAAGTTGGTGAAGCTGACCCTTTGGCGGATATCGTCCTCGAGACCACGGTACTTTTGGATCTTGACGAGATCCTGCTGGCGCTGTTCTTCTGTCCGTGACCGCGCAGCGCGGGCTATGCCGTGCTGCAAGCCTTGGGGTCAGCATCAGTTACGGTGGACTAGATACTTTCGGGATCAATGCTAACACTGGCCATTCCGAAAAAGCCTCGGTTTGTTGTTTTAGCCTTGAGCGTTGTTTGCGCTGGGTTTGTTGAGGCTGGTAAATGTCTGTTGTTGAACTGGACGATATAACCCCGCGTAAAAGTCCAGGGTAGCGTGACGTGGAATATTAGTCTAGGTATGGATATCTTTTACATATAATAGCAAAATCATTGGGCAAGGGACATTGTTCATCATTCTTTTAAGCATGGATCTAGAGGGTACACTCATGGTAATATAAGAGGATCATGGTGATTCGCATTCACATGCCATCAAGAAACCTCCCCTGCGATGTGAGAAGAACGATCGTTAGGAACGAGCTGCCGCCTGATCATCCTCAGCACGAACTACCAAGACGTTTTCGAAGCCAAAAAGACGACAATAGTTACACACATCCATATTTACCTACTACCGTAATATGCAGAAGTCAATACCTCTCATACCGCATTATTTGGGAAAAATATATATGTCAGGTAAACAACCCCTGAAGGTTGACACTGATCAAGACAAGCAAAATTCTTATGGGTCGTCATCCTGAGACCGCGTTGTCGCAGAATGATAAGAGGTTTGTTTGAACTTTTGTTGGCCTATACATGAACAATATTGAAAGTAATGAATTTGAGAGTAATTAATCAGTGCATAACCTCGTGCAGATGATGACAATTGTAGCAACAAAGAAATTACCTCATCCGTCACCCGTGGATGATGGAGTAATAATGTTATATATACCCATCACAATACACCGAATCGCTGTGTTTGGCTTCATGCGCTCCAAGATCGTTCATAGCATGGAGTCTATAGTACCTACAGGAGGAATATGCTTCTAATATCTGTGACAACTCCACTCCAAGGAAGAAATAAGAAACGATTATCACAAATAAATCATGTGAATTATTATGAACCGTATACAGAGCGCCCTGATACTGAGACATAAACAGACCAAAGGCTACCTAGGCTAGAATAGCAAAAGGCGATTATAGCGCAAACACCTCTTTCTTGCCCTCACATGAAACCATCCATATTACTTCGCGATGCAGTGTGATACAATATCGTTGACTGATACTTTACGCAGTATCTATGTGATGCAGAAACTTGTCCTGCCCTACCTATTCTGTTCGAGTAACAGAGATATCAAAGTGATAGGCAGGCGTATATACACACCCTCACACGATGCTTCAGTCGAATTGGTAGAAGAAGGGAGTGCATTATTTCACAGCGTTTGCATTTGTGCTTCTCAAGGTACAGCTTCCTCGAATAATTGGGTGTATAAAAGCCTTCAATGCTCCTTCCATTTGGCGGTTTCTCACTTTCTTACCAAAACTATCTAGGTACCTTCTAGTTCTCGACACAACTTAACAGCAGAACCATCACTTTCCTCAGGTTACAAAAAGACCCTAGACTTTAAATATAAGGTACTTAAGGTAGGTACCTTACCTAGGTAGGGACAAGAAATAAACTTATCAAAGAGTCTTCTAGTTTGGGTATCCTACCTTAAGCTTAAGCGACCTAAGTGTTTTTGTCACTTTGGATCGCGGTCTACAGTCTTCCGCCCTCCCCTGGCCCTTTCGTCTGGAACAATTCCTCCAAGGCCCTTCTTTTTCTCCCTAGGTAAATCAGATGATGCTCTCACTTATTCGCGGCCTGTTGGCCGTTAACGTTCTTCTCACGGCTCCATTATGCCAGACACTGCCAACGGAACATTCTCTTCAGTCAACAAAGATTCCCCAACAGGGGCATGTGAACACTGTTTAACTTCGTCAACTAGTATTAAGCTGTTATTAACATTCTTTCACTTTGATAACTGTTTCTAGGGGCATTTACGCAAGAAACTTTCAGCCTCGGGATCTTGACGTATCCCACATCTCTCACGTTCTCTACGCCTTCTTGAATCTCAAATCTGATGGGACAGTGTACGTGAAACAGGAGAACGCCGGTATAGCGCTAACTAGAACTGAAGCTACTCTGGAGACGGATACGCCGATCTTGAGAAACACTTTGGAGGAGACAGTGAGTTTACCTTAGTTATCCTCCGGGGGTCAGAAGACATGAGAATCTAAAGCAAGGGGCAAAAATAAATTGACCAAATAGCATACTGGCTTCGCCCTAAACTATCTCGAGCCTGCCTCAGCCTGCCGAAACATTTTTGTCATTTAGAATCGAGTTCTCAAGCTTTCTGATTCATAACTGACGAGAGATCGGGTTGGGGGGAGTCTGGAAGAAATGCTTACGGATGTGTGAAGCAGCTCTTCCTGTTAAAGAAGGCCAATCGCCACCTCAAGACTCAGCTTTCCATCGGTGGATGGACTTGGTATATGAACTTTCCTGATGCCGCAAGTACCCCTGAGGGGCGCGCCAAATTCACCTCGACTTCAGTCGAATTGAGGTGGAACTGGGGTTTCGACGGTATTGATGTCGACTGGGAGTACCCTTTCAATGAAATCGAAGCTACCAATTTCGTTCTTCTCCTTCAGGCTGTACGGAATGAACTAGATACGTACGGGCAGAAATACGCCTCAGGTCACCATTTTCTGCTCTCGATTGCTGCCCCTGCTGGCCTTGAGAAGTACGAACACCTTCATCTTAAGGATATAGGCGAAATCGTGGACCACATCAACCTCATGGCCTACGATTACTCTGGGAGCTGGGATAAAATCAGCGGTCATAATGCCAACCTCTACCCGTACAACCACCATGGTGCCAAAATGTTCGACACCGACAAGGCTGTTAATGACTATATAACAGCCGAAGTGCCGCCTGACAAAATTGTCCTTGGTATGCCTATCTACGGCCGCTCTTTTGAAGGTAACTCGGGGTTTGGAGAATCCTATAGAGACGTTGGAGGCGGTTCTTGGGAGCCAGGCGTTTGGGACTATAAAGCACTTCCGAAACCAGGAGCTGTAATCAAGTACGATCCAGCAGCCCAAGCTTACTACAGTTATGAAGAGAGTACAAAAGAGCTGATATCATATGACACTCCGCCTGTGGTTCGGAAGAAGGTGGAATATCTGCTGGAGCATGGCCTCGGCGGAAGCATGTTTTGGGAGGTTTCGGCTGACAAGGAAGGAGACGACTCCCTCATTATCACAAGTTATAATGTTTTGGGAGGCCTGGATATGACAGAGAACTGGCTGGACTACAACAACTATTATTATTACAATATCGCGTCAGGAATGTAGTAAAAACAATGAGTGATATGAGAGAAGTCAAAACCCTAAAGTAAGGTACCTACCTAGTAGGTAGTTTATCAGATTCGTTACCAAGCCTCGAAGATACAGGAGGTTTATCTCCGACTAGCCAGGTACCAAGCCGCTCAGTGACGCTATTGTGATTGCCTTAAGCTATAAGTGAAGCCGTTATGGGATCAATTTCAGTAGGTGCCACTGATTTATGGCTGGTTTTTAGAGGGCAACTAGGTAAGGTAGGTACCTATGCTATTTGGCGTAACTCCTTCCCCTACGCCGAGAATCCTCTTTACATCCTCACTTCACCTTAAAATCTCTTCTCTACGAAATTCTTCTCCAAGCATCAATACAACTCCAACATCTCAGCACGGTAGGAAAGCTCGTTGAGGAAAAGTTCTGTCTATCGTGGCAGTATCGTTCAGGTTATAGTACAACAGTTCATTCGTTTCTCATGTCCCCGACTTCCAAGGGATCTATATCTGTAACTTCTCGACAAATCGATATCGACAAGCATGTTTCGACGACCGCCTCGACGTCCCCGACTACTTCCAAAAATTGACGGAGCAGATTTGTCTTGCCAGTCGACGAGTCCGCCGGATTCAAGCTACAACACAGCAGAGGATGCCTTTGAGCTCTCACCGAATATTCGAAAACGGTGTTTCCCTTCTTTCGACGGCTCAAGCCCAGAAGAAGCCCCAGTCAAATCACCTGAGAACCAAGAGCAAGAATCACTGGTGTCTGACAAGGCAAAATCAGTGGTTGAGCACCCCAAAACACCAGAGAAGCGACACCCGACAGGAAAGTCTGAAGTGGTTTCTCCCTTCTTATACTCGAAAAGCCCCAGGCGTTTACCCCTACAAGATAAGCGCGTTGATCCAAACAGACAACATTTAGACAGATACGTCCCGAGACGCGACCCCGTTTCTCCATCATCCGAGAGGTACCGAACGACAAAGCAAAGTCAGGATCTCTCGAGAGATGAGCGTCTGAAGCGTGACAAGAGTGCCTCGGCAGATCCCTTTGTTCTCAAACGGCGTATCATGGACCCGGATCCGCGTTTTCCTTTTCGAGTTGACGATAGTCATCTGGAAAGAGGTTTGGCAGCCAACTTGTTGTGTTTCCCGTGACAGCTAATTTATCCCTAGGCGTAGCTCTTGGACAGCTCCCACAAAACCGAGGAGGAGACCGCCAGGTCAGTATGGGAAATATGTGGTCTGTTGGTGGTCTTGCGCCTAATGCAATCGCTATTGATGATGGACAGGGGCATCTCGTCAGACGTGGGACCAATGCTCGCGTGTTTCCCACCCCTTTCCAGGAAAGTCTCGTGAGCACGTCAGTTGAGAAGGAGAAGCACGAAGGCCGCATCGCTTCCGCTCTCAATATCGACCAGGTTCGAAAGATCCTTGAGTGCGCACAGGGTCAACAAATCCCTCGAAGTCTCAGACGAAACAGTCTTCATATGGACTTCAGTCACACAAGGTGGAATGGATATCAGTGGGCTAATAAAGAGGAGTGGTCAAGTACATTGGACCTACTCAAATGCTTTATATCATGATTGACCAGTAATAGTTCCTCTGAAACCAGCAAAGAAGCGTCTTCTACCAGCTGCTCCATTCAGGTTGGCATGTCTGAGCGTCCATGAAAGGGTTGAGCTAATGACGTTTAGAGTACTCGATGCCCCCAACCTCAAAGATGACTTCTATTGTTCACCACTGGCATACTCATATACGACACAAACCCTTGTTGTCTGCCTCGGGAGCCTTTTATATGCCTGGTCTGAATTCCGAGGGGTGCAGCTGATCCATGGAACCCACTCCGACACTTAGTTGACGTCGGTTGCCTTCTCATCAACTCAAGGAGGGAAAGCTGTGCTTGGAATCGGACACTCAAATGGCAGTCTGCTCTTCCAATCTCTTTTTGACACGCTACCACGATTCGAGATCCGTCAAACGTTCTCCATTTCCTGTGTGAGCTGGCGTCCGACTTGTACTCTACGACCCTCCAGGAATCCCATCAATCCAGGGGTTGAGGTTTTGACAGAGGACTTGGTGGTCGGCGACGAGGTGGGTAATATCTACTACTACGTTGTAGAATGGCCGATAGGCTGGGAAGTCACACGGGACACTTGGCCCGGTGCAGTATCGTTGGTAGCCAAGATTAGCAATATTCACTGTCAGCAAGTATGCGGTCTTGCATGGTCATATGATGGTCGTCTATTCGCCTCAGGGGGTAACGACAATCTCTGCTGTCTTTTCGATGCTGATCAAGTTTCTGAACGACGAGCTGAGCCAGCCCTTGGGGGAAGTGGCTACCGAGGGCGCATCGAGGCTGGCAGCGCGTATGGTGGCATTGAGACAAGAGTCACACGATTTTTGAGTGTCGATGGAGACGACGAGATGCCTGTGAGGGCGTTCAGAGCACAGCTGCAGCCACTTCCAACTGTAACTGACACTGTACGATACCTTGGCCCTGCTATTGCGAAGCATCATTGGAACCACGATGCTGCTGTGAAAGCCATTGCCTTCTGTCCGTGGAGGCGTGAGCTGGTGGCAACAGGAGGTGGCTCTAATAACAAGTGCATCCACTTCTTTCATACGCCATCCGGAGCAGCTCTCGCAACGATATCAGTATCTGCCCAAGTAACATCGCTGATCTGGAACACGACCCATAGAGAGATTGCTGCCACATTCGGATACACTTCTCCTGAACACCCCTATCGTGTTAGCGTTTTCAGTTGGCCGGAATGCAAACAAGTGGCAGCAATTCCATAGGAGCACGATTTGCGAGCCTTGTATGCCATCTCTTACCCTCGGGGGCCGACCTCTGAGGATCCAGCTGCACCAGCAGGAGGCAAGGAAGGATGCATTATTGTTGCATCGAGCGATAAGAGCATAAAATTCCATGAAGTATGGTCGAGGGAACGAGGCGTGACCGTCGGTGCCACAGGTATTCTAGCAGGAAGCGATATCCTAGAGGGGCTTGAAGGCATTGATAAAGAAGGGGACGTGATCCGATGAACAAACTGAATTCATTACTTCCCTTTCGAGATAATCTTTACCTGGGGAGAAATCGTTAAGACTGCTAGTTATGTCCAGGATTGGTAGCTTTTAGCTGAGAATGGTAATATGATAGCACGAGAAACCTAAGCTGGTCTCTACTCTGCTAAATTGCGCTAACTGACGCCTGTATATGTACAGAAAGTGTGTCGCAAAAACCCGCCCGACCGGTGTTAAACTGAAGCAAAGCAACAAGGACATATTGACATGGATGTGAGGCAGATAGATGCCTTTATAACGCCCAGACTAACGACTCCAACAACTCCAACTGATGCGCTAAGCCCGCTGTTTCTTTTGAGACGGGACGTCAAAAAGAAGAGTATAGTCTGTGTATAGACGACTTATTTCAGGATGGCGATGAGCAAGACAAGAATGATGATAAGAACCACAATGGTTGTCATTTGTTTATTCTCACTCGCGCCTCGGGCAACTTTTCCAAGCATTCTGCTTGCACGATCCAACCGGCTCTGGTGGCGATCGGTAACAGCCTCAACCTCATCGAGCATAGCAACGTGGCTATCGAGCTCGTCGCCGATTTGCATGCTTAGCTCGCGCTGTCGTCCAATAGACTCGCCCAGGCGATCAAGCTGCTCATCTTGTTGCTCTAGAATTTGAGCATGGTATTGGTGAATCTGTCGGTTGTCCATGCCCTGCGCCTCGTCTCGGTAACCGGCGCTGTCGGAGGGATCATCGCGGTAAGGACCAAAGAGCTCGGCGGATGGTGAGGAGGGGGTATCGCTAAAGCGAACTGTCTTTGGCTTTCGTGAGACGGGAGAAGTGGATGTTGCGTGCTCAAAATCGTCGGCGAGCTCTTCGGAGTTGGGACGGTTGAGGGTTTCGGCGGTTGAGGAGTTTGGTTGGCCTTGGAATTGAGTTGTGAGGTCGTCTAATTGTTTCTGAAGCGATGTGATGGATTCTGTGAGGCTTGTAGCGGCACTGCGAAATAAGTAGCTGGTACATGATTACATCTATACATTATTGTATTGACTCAGACGTACTCTGTTTCGCCGGCGAAAGTCAACCGCTGCTCCTCTTCGCGGAGACTGGCCAGACCATCACGGAACTGGTCAAAAGATCGTGCGATGTAGCCATCTTGCGAATCGCCTTCAAGATTAAGATTCTTTGCCCGCTGGCGCTCTAGAAGGGAGAGCTTAATGTGGTCGGCGAGAAGAAAGAGCTGATTTGCACTCGACATGGTTCGTGATGCGATGCGATGCGATTGATGGATGTGGTGGATTCATCAATCAATTGGATGAGCTGTTGTTCTCGATGGACCTACAGGCGTATGCAGGTGTCAAAAAGAATAAAACAGCTTCACTCTGAGTCTGCCAATATATAGAGCGAATATAGTTTATTGGGGATACAACTCCGAAGTGATGATGTTGCAGATGGAAGTTACCTTACCTTCTCTCTCAACTCAATAAGTTACCATACGTAATTGGATGAGGATGGGCTGGCCAGAGTTGGTGTCACTCGACACTTAGGTTGGGACAGGTATTTGTGCTACCTCGACGATAGTCCGGTGGAGTGAGATACCTGAAACAGTACTGACTGCCCTGCTATAGAAAGGTACTGAAGAGTCTCGGCCTAACTGGACTTCTGAGTTTAATACCTCGGTCAAGCTCAGCTACCTAAGGCAAGGCAGAGGAGGTTGGGGACAGGCTTCCCCTGAGTCCAGAGCTAGAACCAAACCAGTTCGGGTACCCAGGCTTCCATCCATTTAAACGGTATGAAGAAAAAAGAGGCAGCAATAGAATAAGCAATTTGAGCCGAGTTTTATCGCATATGATGATGAAACTCAAGAGAACGATCTGCCTTTCAATTAGTATTTCTCATTCTAGCAAGGTCAACCAATTCAAAGGCCACAGACAGTCAAGTCAAGCCTCCGCTCCAAACGGGCTCTAAACTCAGTCCTCCTCATAAACCAGTGGACAAACAGTTGGAACTAGGTTATTCATCATGAAAAGTAGAAAGATACCATAAAAAAATTAAAAACAAATAAAAATGTTATTAAGAAAGGCACATGGGACATAGCGTAGGTTTACCTGCAGTCTAGTAGTCCACAAATGAGTCAATCCTTATAAGTGGGATACCCAATGTATGTCACTTTCATGGCTGACAATTACATGAGCACTCAAAGAAAGTTTATCTTATCCCTTGCTTCGCTCTTGAGTTGTCTCCCTTATTTGATGGGAAGATTGTACCGACAGCTGGAAGGTTTGTTTATCATTTCGTGTTTCCATTAAAACCCGAATTGATATCATGAAAAGCCACTGGGAAATATACGCCACATGTTGAAGAACATGGAACTTGGTATATTACTGCCCCTCTCCGATTATCTGGTGGATGAAATCGCTTGAGCCACATGAGAAAAGACGTATCACTGTAAGGGATTGGCCTATTTGTGGCCCATACAGAACATTCAAGCCGTCCGTTTCACGAGTTTACATTCATTTGATAGTCTGTCTGTTTGCGCTGCGTTAGCGGTACACTCTCATAATATCAATGACCAGCCAAGCCTGCCTGCATCTCAGGCGCAAGGTCAAGGAGCAATCAATGTACTAAATTATAAAATACGTTGGACGCATGCATTATGCTATACGAGCGCACAAATATATATTTGATTGGACTCTTGACCTCAAACCGGCCCTTTTCAGTCTAAACTCCGCTGATGCTTGCCATGGAGTGAGTGCATACACTTTCTTATCACAGTCCGAGCCAGGCCAAGGGTGTCGCGTCGTATTTCATGTCTTGCTCGCGAAAATTACGCCAGGGACCAACGTGTTTCAATTAGCGGTAGATTTTCTCCGTTAAGTTAACATAGTATTATACGTAGTGCCACAAACACACTGCACAATTTGCACAAATTCACTAAATTTTCAGAACGCAATAACGCAATTCACGTCTGAGGCACAATTATCATCAAGTTGTCGTTGAATGATGTATATTGCATGCAAAGGATATCGAGCCATGACTATCCGGTCTATGGCGATCGCTCTTGGTAACCTTTCTCATCCCATCGATCCCAAGGCTCCTTTCCCATTCCCTGTCCCAATCCATAAACATGGCAAACACGCAACTCCGTAAATAGCAAATACAAGATGCGTCAAGCAAGAATTAAAAATTGTTCCCGGCCGAGATTTCTCTAGTCCATTCTCATGTCCATGTCAGGGACGGCATTACTTGGCCGGGGAGATTCAGCTGCTGAGAGAACTTCCATTCCGTCAAAGATAGGAGGAGAGCATTGAAGATTCCGGAGTGCGCCCTCAGCAGTCCGGCTGACGAGCTGACCTTGTCGGAGGTTCTCGGCGAATAGGAAGAAGCCCTCGTTGGTCTCCACCAGATACGACTGGAGACCATTGCTTTCTAGAAGGATGCGAGCATTAGAAACAGGGAAGTGGTTTTCGATGTAGCGGGCCCAACCACGAGCGGCAGCTTGGATGTGCTCTTCTTCACTGATTCTTCGCCAGCCAATGCCGAGATGAAGAGTGAAATTATCGACAATGGGGCCCTCAATGGCAGGCTTGACCTCAGACTTGAGAGGTGAGGTGCTGACTGCAGGAGCACTTGAGAGTGTAGGTGATACGCGCTGCAGCTTAGGGTTTCTGATCAGAGAACGCGCCTCCTTGATGGCGGCCTCTTCAGCAGCCTTCTTCTCCTCGACCCAGGTGCCAGATTGGCTACTGGCGTCTGTGACGTAGCGAGTGCTCTTCTTGATGAGGGTCATGCCAGGGCCGTAGATCCATTCCTCTTCGGGCTCTTCAACGGGCAGGGACTTCATGTCAGGCTCGAGATTTTCAGAAGCCTCGTCCCGGGAACGCTTTCTGCCAGCTGCGGAAGGCCGAGTAGGCTGAGCAGCTGCAAACTGGTTTGACATTGATGCAAATCGTGGTGGTGTGTGGTGTCCGAAGCTTGCCATGCCCATGGATTGATGGGCGTGTTGGGGAGACATGGTAAGGATGGGAGATGAAGAGAATTGAGAGCTGAAGTACGACATTGTGAAAGGCGTATTCTGTTCTGTAATGGAAAACTGGAAGTGTTTGCAAGGTTAGTAGTCAGTGTTGTCACAAACCATCTATAGCGTGGAGTCTTCGAGACACACGATGAGTTCGCTTAGACGAGAAGTGAGGAGGGTCGGCGAGAGTGAGCCTAATCAAGGAGGTGATGAAGTAGGAAGAATTAGAAGTAAACGCGATGGGGCCGGCCAAGACGAGGCACGAGGTGGAGGGAGGTACGCGAAGGTGAGGGTGGATAATAGTAAGTGGATGTGTTTGAAAGAAGTCGTGATGGAGTGTTCGATTTAGGAAACAGAAGGGCTTTCGCGTTGATATGTCCTGAAACGGAGGATTATGTGAGAGGAGGAAGAAATGAATAAGATTGATGGGAGGAAGAAGGAGGATTAAAAGCTCTGGGAGAATGCGAGGGGAGGACTGCTAAAATGGAAAGAGCCTGTCCTGTCCTGTCCTGTCCTGTCCTGTCCTGTGAGAGGATTAGACAGACGAAGAAGGGGCGTGAAGTGTGAGTGGTTCTTTTACCCCAGGTTGAGGTCTCTTTAACGCACCCACCCACCCATGCAGCCTCACTCCGATCTCAAAGAGCTATGGGAGTTGACACTGTGCGCTGGTCTCACCAGCGGCGAACTCCGCGTAGCGGTACCCTAGGCAGATAACCGTTGGCCACAAACTGCCCGCTTACAGTCCCAGTACAAAGTATTGGGCTCGGCAAGCTGCAGCTGGGTCCGTGTCTGACAGTATGCACACGGTATGCACGCCATCAGCTTATCGAAAACCTCCCGGCCCTAAAAGTGGTCTAGCTTCAAGCTAAGGCACCTAACAGCGTCAGGTACGTACCGGTTAATGGTCAGCTCTAATTCGCGCTTGACCCCTTCTGGATTGCGTAATTGTTAGGGGTCTCAAGATCGTAAGGGGCATGGCGCCTGGGCGGGTCTCTAGTATGCCATGAGTCTTTATCTGGTTGGATGGGCAACGTTTTGACTTGACCTTAGTTGCCCCGTGCCACTCAGAGCCGAGCCCAGTTCAGCCAAGTTTTTTGCTTCTGATCCGCAGCTAGACATTGGCCAATCTTTTTCCGATGAGACGCCAAAAGGATCCACGCGGCTTCCGCCCAGCCTGAGTCAGTTTTTGTTTCTGCCCTGATGCTCCATCGTTGGAAGTTTGTAGTTCCGACGCCGTCTCTATACATATGTATGTACCCATGGAATGTGGATCAAACATAACTCCCGATGTCCAATGCCTTTCGTCCTTGCTGTAGTGCCTGAGGTAGCCAGGCACATCTGACAAACTCTGCTTAACTGGAATTTTCGTTGCCGCGAATGACTGGCTGGATCTGGAGCCTCCGGAGCCGAACCAACTGAAAATTCGAACTTAACTGACTGAACCTGTCTGCCCGAACTTCTACGGACGGATCCATGTCCGCAGCCGTTGGTTGAGTTATCTAGACTATCCCAAAAGGATCACAAAGGAATCATCACCGATCTTCCTGCACTTACGGAGAAACCATTCAAGGGAGGAATGTTCCGTTAATTGCTTTCGTCTCGGAAGCGAACTGAACAGTCGATTGTCCCCATTCTGTAACAGACTATTTAACTCATCGGTGCTTTATCAGCAAACCAATCGTCGTCGTAATATAATGCATAGGGTCACACTCTTTCCATATTGTATTAGCAAGACTGATCCTCGTACTCCTTGCATATGCCGGTGATTACCGACCACCTGACATCACAACGTATGTCGGCAAATCACATCACACATCGTCGGCGTTCTCACTGCCTCCGTACAGACCCTGAAACCCTGGTGTTCTCAACCCCAATGGGCTAGCATTGCGTCCAGCGCGTCTTCTCCTTACTGTCCCTGGTGCATCATCAATTTCGACTCTCGATTGTCGTCCTCGAACTGGTGCTGTGTACACTCCATCAAACCGGCTTTGGTGACGAGCTTCTGGAAGTTGTTGTGGGATTTGAGGCTGATTTTCCACTGGTAAACGATCACTATACACAGGCAAATATATTCGGGGGGTCGCAGTCTCCAACTCTTCGTCAGTCGGTGAGATTGAAATCTCCTCCTCATCTTGGGGAAAATTCACCAGTTCTCCAGAGGTCTGCGAGTCGTCGTCGGAGGCTTCTCGTTCCGAACCATACAGTGATGTGTCGACCTGAATGTCCATTAGCATCCAGTATTCATCTTCCATTTTGCCCCATCACTGCAATTTGCGTGGCTTCATCCAGTATGACCTGCAGATACCCGAATAATAACGATCAGGACAACGATTCAGTTGGGGAAGTGGTCCTTACAGCTGCCGCCGGAAGTTGCTCTGTCGTGGTGCTTTCACCCTCTATCACAGAACTGTCACTGATGGTGTCACGGGGTCGTGTCCGGATGGATATGGGCATAGTGTCCGCATCTTGAGTACTATCTTTGAGCTTGTTAGTATCTGTCTTAACTTCGATTGCTTTCCGGTCTCGTCGGCGGATTGACTTACCCAAGCTTTGTCGCGAGCGGAAAGGCAGTCGATGCTGTTCAGATTGTCGACGCAAGTGGTTGGTACGGCGATCAACATTCACGTAGAGCGTGGCCTCGTCGGAGCTCATGGTACCGTAGTCTAGCAAAGGGACTGGTGCTTCCAGTTCCTCTTCGCCTCCTGTCTCATTTTGCTCAGGTGAACCTGGCGTGTCTTGTCCATTGCTCGAGTCAGTGGTGGGTGTTACTATCCTGGTGTGAAGAGCATTTTCAAGGACAGTGTCTCGATCATGCTGGATGAGGTCGTTACGTCTTGAAGTGGCCTTCTGACGATTGGCGAGGTGTTTTCTGTAGCGGCTACGACGCTCGGCGTCACTGAGATCGCGTGTAGCAATCTTGATAGTCGTAGGTTGAAGTCGAAGCATTTCGAGGGGTGGACAAGCCAACTTTACTCATAATTTAGGTGATTCGCCGCACGAACGACGATTCCAGGACGCTGAATAGATGGAATCGTTCATCAAACCTCAACTTACCTTACCTAAGGTAGGTACCTTATGCCTTAAGATACCTATTACCAACCCCTTACGAGACGCAGCTTCCCCTAATCTCGTCACTCAGCCTGACAACTTGGACTACCTAGCTGACGAGAGGAGCAACTTCCTTTGGCTCGTGAAACTCTAGGGTAAGATGCCCAGAGTACCTGGGTAGCCATAAGCATTTCGGTCTGTAAACGGGTTATTGATCTAAGCCAGCACGGGAGGGGAAAGTGCCTCCTCTTGAGCTTGTGGTGGATTATGACTTGTTAGTCTCGTTTTTAGGTTGCTCGATGCGTCTGCCTTGTGATGCTTTAGAGTGGCCTCCGCCCAAGCAAGGTCCTACGAAGCGATTACGTTAGCCAACAATCGTGTTCAACTGCTGGGTCCAAACTGGAGAAATACTCAGACCAAATAGATAGTACGTAGTGAAAATCCTCTTTCCCTCCATCTCGCTGGGCGCATAATTCGACATTGCGCCCTATTACGCGGCTACGCACCACGGGATCCTGAATTCCCAGATATATCTTGCAGATATACGTGGTTCCTAGCTAATACGAGGTGCTACGCCGCGCTAAGAGCACCAAGTAATGGCGGAAATATCGATAGCAAGCAAGATAGATTCCCATGCTCCATACGATATGATACGTGTGGTTTTATTGAATCCAGTTTCGTTGCAATAATGCTGTCGTGAACGTGCATAATTAACTCGTGGCATTCAGCAGTGCTGTTAACTCCGGAGCAAATGGTGATACCCAATTAACCACTACAAAAGAATACAACAGAAGAGACCTGTCTATATGATTACATGAAACAAAAACCATAGCTCAAGTAATTGATCAACATGACCTGATAATAGTTTCTCCAGTTTTCAAGGAGGTGACTACTAGACTGTTGGTATCATGACATCGTCACAGCTCAGCGAACACAGAGTACGGCCTCAAAGCCCAGGCTGGCCTTGAAACAGGCTGAGTTCCAAGAGCCACTCCGCCCTCATGGGATGAGAGCACAGACAAACCAAGCGCATCCGCACTCACTCACCTGCAACTCTGCGATTAATGAAATTCTATTTTGGGCATCACGATTGGATATCGTCTCCATGTCTGGGTTAGATGAAATGTCTTCGTTAGCAATTTGCGAGCTTGCTCATCATGTCGAATATTTTTAGCGCCATGATGGACAGGGACATTTGCGGCTTACGCGCTCAAACCACATTCTCATGGAAGTATTTAAATTGGTTAAGACCTATGACATATCCTCAAGTCGTTCGTTGTCCTTGGCATACAAGTATATGGAACCAAACTTTTGCCTACCTAGATCACGGGCCGGTAGTTCTCGCAGGAGTGGCCAGGAGATCTACCTGACCGTGCTCATGGATCAATCAATATTCAAGGTCAATAACAGCTGCTCATCTTAGCCTACAAGCTCAGGACAGATATTGGTGGCTAGTGCTTCTCTCACCAAAAGATCAGACAAGGCACCTTGCGAAAAAAACGCCGCGGGTTAGGCTCTCCTTTTACCTTTACATCAATCATCCCAGCAAAGAAAGCCCCTACTTACCTAGATTAAAGACAAGGTTCGCGGCGGCCTAAGGCGTCTTTCGCTTCTTTGGACTCTCGTAATATTTCTGGACTGGGGCGGCCTCGTACCTCTCACTCTCACTCACTGAGCGGAGTGGCCAGGCAATCCAATCCACATTGGATCCAATTGCTAGGTACTGGCTGTTGGCTGACGGTGCCTACCTACCTACCTATACTTGACCAGTTTCGTTGCAGCACTACCACTGCAACCACCGCCCAACCTAAGCAACACAACGCATTGCAACGCAACTGTCCGGCTTTTAATTTATTATTGCTAACCCTCACAACTCGACCTCGCTCATCCATCTACCTACCTACCTACCTATCCCTCTTCTGGACAGCTCAATTCAACATCCATCGGTGATGCTCTACTGTCCACGCCGCCCGTCAGTGGCCGACCGTCCCTTGCTCACGACTCGCGTTTCTCCTCCCAGTGCGAGTCGAGCTTGAGCCTGCCCACTTCCCCTGAGTATCTGCCCTAGGCTCCTCCATCGCCCACCATGAATGGGGATCTGAGCCTTTCTCAGGCTTTGGGCGGACTGCGCATCGCCAATCCTGACGATGCTGCTGAGGCTGTTAGCACCTCTTCGACTTCTCATCCTGGGCCCGACTCAACTGCCCAGAATAACTCCATCTCCGCTTCAACGTCAACATCCCCCCTCCCCTCTACGCCTCAACCGACAACCACATCCACCACGCCCTCATCCTACGATGCAATCCGTCTCGACCCCATAGATGCCGGTGTCGAAACCTCACTTACTGACCCTCGCCTTACTCCATCCGCTCAGCCATCCGACCTCACTCCCGAAACAAGCCCCCCCGCAAATCATCCGCAGCCATCTCCTCAAACGGAGCCCTCGAGGTCGTCCGTTTACGGCATGCCTAATGTGCCCGAACCTGGACCGAACCCCCCCTATCCTGTGAGAGAGTCCAGTCGACGAGACCCCAATCGCTTCAACAACTTAAGCCGACCAGTATCAGGTTTAATGTCCGGTGGTAGCCCATTGCCTCCTAGAAGGAGCTCAAGAGGGATGGGGGTTGGCTACGCATCTGGCCCTGGCGGGCCACAGCAGAGCCAGCCCTACGCAGGTGACGCGCCAATACCCACCAGTAGAGAGGACTGGCAAGAACGTGGAGCGGCCGTTGGGGTACGCAGAGAGGTTGATGCCAATGGACGTACTATTGTCCGCCAGGTCAAGAAGGGCGTCCGCGACTTTTCCTTTGGGCGAGTTCTTGGAGAGGGCTCCTATAGTACAGTTTACATGGCGACCGATCGCCAAACTCTCAAAGAATACGCCGTGAAGGTACTCGAAAAGAGACATATCATCAAGGAGAAGAAGATCAAATATGTCAACATCGAGAAGAACACACTAAATCGACTTACCGAACACCCTGGTATTGTCCGGTTATATTATACATTCCAAGACGAGACATCGCTCTACTATGTTCTCGACCTGTGTAATGGTGGAGAGCTCTTGGGTGTCTTGAAGAAGACAGGCACCTTTGATATTGAATGCACCAGGTTCTATGGTGCCCAGATTCTCGATGCCATTGACTACATGCATTCTCGGGGGGTTATTCACCGAGATCTGAAGCCCGAAAACGTCTTGTTGGATGATCAGATGCACGTCAAAATTACGGACTTTGGAACTGCTAAACTGCTCAAAGATCCACGCGAAGACCCGTCAGCTGCATCAGCTAGTAGTGCGCCAGATCCCGGAAAAGACGACGACAACCGTGCAGCATCATTCGTTGGCACTGCTGAATATGTTAGCCCCGAGCTTCTTACACATAAGAACGCCTGTAAGGCTAGCGACTTGTGGGCTTTCGGCTGCATTGTATATCAGCTCTTGGCTGGCCGACCGCCCTTCAAGGGAGGTAGTGAGTACCTCACGTTTCAGAAAATCGTAAACCTCGAATACGAGTTTCCACCTGGCTTCCCTCCAGCGGCCAGAGACCTAGTCGAGCGCTGCTTGGTTCTGGAGCCAGCCAGACGACTGACTGTTGAGCATATCAAGAACCACGAGTTCTTTGATGGACACCCATTCGGAAAAGGACTTTGGAGGACTAAAGCACCTCGTCTCCGCCCATACGTACCACCTCCGCAAGAACCTCAAGTCATTCAGCTCAATGGCTTTTCCTGTTCACCTAACGCCAGGCCATCTGCGCAGTCCCAGGTCACCCCTTCGAACGGGGGTAGTCGACCTTCGAGGATAATAACAGAACTTCCTCCTCCCACACAGCTTGACATTGAATGGTCGCCCGTTTTGACTAAGAACAACGAGCGCATTCTCAAGTTGGGCGATCTCATGGTTGTCTCGACGCCTTTGCCCTCAAGTCCTCACGGAAAGGAATCAGGAGAAGGACATAAGAAGTTGTCTCGTTTCTTTATCGGCAGCACGACTAAGAAGCGTCAGCGCCTGGTCATGATTACATCGAGCGGCCGAATTGTTCTTGCTCCGGCTGGCGGAGAGGAAAAGAGAGCGAAGCAAGAGTTGTCTTTACTCGGTTCAGATTGTTCCTGGAAGACCCAGGTGGACGCAAAGGGCCAAACGGTTTGGTGTGTTAATACGGTAAGCAACCCCCCTGGTTTTTTGCTTGTCATTTCTCCAGGAAACTGACGCTTATTTTTAGGGTGGGCACCACTATACTTTCGAAGAGGCCAAGTCCTCTTCCACACCTCCAGAAGGTGGTTCCGCTGCCGCTGATTGGGTTGAATGCCTCGAGAGGGCAAGGGACATGGCACTTTCCCAGAACATGACCAACAACTACGGCGGCGATAGCGGATTTGCTGACATGTCGTCCCAAGTTTCAAGCCCATCAAGTACTTTGGGGGGCCCAGGAAACTATTCGGATGGCTTCGGCCTCGGCGACCGACAAGGACGGAACCACCTGAGTAAGAACCAGGGGAACAATGAAGATCCTGCGCCAAAACGCAACCGTTTCAGCAAGAGACAATCGAGGAATGGACTTGGCTCGGCATTCTGAGGGTCCTGGAATGGAGACTTGGCTCTCAAGGGGTGGTGGGTTGCGGATTCTTATGGTCGATAACTTTCGACATCTTGCCTCTCATCGATTACATTCAGTACGTTCATGGCATCGAGAGCGCGGCGTCCTAATTGCGGAGTTTTATTCATCTAAGCGGAATGGCCAATGCATTGTTTTGGAGGTGCATTTTGTTTTCAGCATTAAGGAAGGATGGGCACAGCCGACAAATGGTCGCTGTTTAAGAGGCCCAAAAACCAAAGTTTCTCGATTTGAAGAAGCTCAATTCGAGTCATTAGATAGTTTCATGCAAGTGTCAGAGAGCAGGTTTATTAGTGTTCTGTATGTTCCCGTGTGTACAGTGCTGGGGAAGACAGCCGCAAAAGTGCTGGAGGTTAGGGGTCAGACGGAAGATGCAGCATCTTCGAGCGTGCTCAAGACAGTATGCGGTTGTGTGTTCGGTGACCAAGGACGAGTTCAGAGCTGTGACACTGGATCAACTCCAGCCTTTTCTCGACACCTATTTCAGCCTATATTTTGAGGTGTCCGGTCAAGGAGCGTGGCTACCTTAGTGAGTAATGTAGTGACTATAGATACCTACGGAACTATAGTTTGACGATGGGAGTTGAGTGCTCATTGTTCTGAGGCTCTTTACTGATATATGAAGGACCAATTGCATCAAGCCATGGATGGCATTTAGTCCCTATCAAGCCCGGATCGCCCTTTCTAGAGCTGTGGAACTGGTTCATGTCCAGTGCCATTCAGAGACATCAGCATTTCATAGATATAAATCATATTCAATTGCCTACGAAGGGATAAATGACATTAATGCCTTGGAGTACCTAGGTACCTAGGTATCAAATGTCGATGCCATCACGTGACTGGATGAGTCAGGAAGTTTGCTACCAGACAGTTTTCTCGCAACGCTGCAATGCGATGCGACGCGACACGACACGATCAACCTGTAATCCCACCAGCCCAGCAGACGCCTACCGAACCCCAACAGGAGACTTTGTTTTCTCGGTAAAATGCAGCCTCAATATCGCCCCTATGCGCAGCAGGTTCCGCAACGGTCGCCTCATGCGACAAATCAGCGACGTGGTGGAATTGGTACATTCAAACCCCCACCCCATC